>OZ007506.1:7409594-7694838 GCA_963931865.1 Axinella damicornis | reverse complement strand
GATGTCATGTATTAGCAGTGATGGTACGGTAAACCATTTGGAGCCATCAGGGCACACACTTCTGCGAATAGTGACAGATTCAGGGCAGAGTTGTGGCAGCTCACACAGGGCATTGCGTATGTCGGCTGCCTTGGTACCTTTTCTAGTTCCCTGTACAATGCGGTGGGGTGGGTCTTGGAGGGAGGTTTTGTCGTTGTTGGAGTGAGGGTGCTGGACTAGTCTCGTACCCAGACCCTCATACGCGCGGAAGGTCTGGGCACAACACTAGGTGAGGACTGGCTGGGATGCTCATTGAGCCTGGAGGATGAGGACTGGTGTTCACTCAGAGTGACTGGATGAGCTGCCATTTTGGGTCGTCCCTGATGTTGTCCCATTGTTCTGCAACCTTCCCGATGATGGAAGTCTCAGCTACATGTATTATTGTGTGCCACCAACCAGACGGTTTTAGAGTGGTATGGATGTCGATGTGTGAGGAACTGGGTATTGCTGCCTTAGAGATGCATGCTTTTATGCCGTCTGCCGTGACTGACTTTTTATGTTTCCCAGGTGATACGAAAGTTGGCCTCTGGATGTGATTCTCGAGGTGGGCTCTGGCCAGCAGAGGGTTGTTGTGTGGTAGGGGAACCTTACTGCTGGTGCTTGGGGGAGGGCATTGTGAGAAATTTTTTCACTGAGATGCTTTGGAGTCTGACCGAGTGTAGCCAGGATTACTTAGCCTCGTTCCCAGGCCTTCCACGCCTCCAGCTTTTGATCGCTTCCAAGTATGCAAAAACGGAGGGGGAAGCGATACTGGAAGCGATCAAAAGCTGGAGGTGTGGAAGGCCTGGGAACGAGGCTAAGGATTACTATATACTACCCTTGCATTTTTGGGTAGAGTAGCCTGGAGGCAGGGAGTTGCTTGTTGCTGGCATCAAGGTCAAAGATTTGAGGATTTTGATGTGGGATTAATGTAGGTCAAGGGTATCTTGTTCACCTGCATAGCAGTAACTGACAAAGCTCTGAACTCAGGGAGTGAGACCAAGCATCCTGCTGATTGGGCAGTTGGGGGTAGGGAAGAAGTTTCCCCATAATACTCTTGTTCTGCGCCGTCACCTAACCCTCCTGGATCAGTGGGGGGGGGGGGGGGGGGGGGGGGGGTTGCTGTACATGTTGCATTTGGTGCAAGTAGGTTGAGTCTGAGAGGATAGGGACTGGGTTTGGTGGAGAAGTATCAACGAGATTTGGGCTGCTTCTTTAATTGAGGCTTTGCTATACCTGGCCTAAACCAATGGTGTTGCTCGAGGATCACCATATCCATATTCTGTTTGAAAAGTTCCATAATCTTGTTAAGCTTAATGGGAGGTAGGGGGCTAATTTAGTGAGCAGGTTGATGCAGTTGGCAATAGTTTGGTACAGTCTGGAATGAAAAAGAACAAGTCTCTTCATTTTTGACCCATGCACAGTATAGCCTGCACAGGAAATGCGAGAGTACTTCCCTCAGTTAAGACGGGGCATCATTGGTTCATCATCCTCCTCCGCACAAGCACCACAAGAACAGTACTGTTACAACTGTTACACTGCTAGTGCCTGTTCCTTGGGTGTTGGGGTAGCCATCTTCAGGCTGTGGAGAGGGGTTCTCAGGACCTTGGGACTTGAGGTAGCCATCTTCAAGCTCGATCAGAGAGTCCTCCGTCCACACCGAGTGGGTTGCAGTTGGCCAAGTTGCCTCGTGGACATCAACAGCACCTTCATCTTGTGCTGCTGCAACACCATCATCTTCATTGTCACTAAGGTCTCCTGGGCGGTTATCTTCACTTCGGATATCTAGTACAGCTGCAATTCTTCCATTGGAGTCCCTAGAAGGACTGAGGTCTCTTTCCGCTTCGAGTAGCTGCGAGAGCTTGCTTCCAGCGTTTGCTCTTTGTTCCCGATTCGCAGCAAGGTTGCACTTTATGGGGGAGCTCACGGAAGATAAGGAACTTGAGGAGGAACTACATGTAGTCGCCATGGTATGTCCCGTGTGGGTTGTCATCATATTACATTACTCATAAACTCGAGAGTGTGGTAATGACTACACGCGAGTTAATTACTAACGCTTGCATGTAAAGTGCTTCTCACTCTCGTGTAAACCCCACGCTACTCTTGTGAATCTGTTACCTTACGTGTGATCTGTGCTGTAAGAGTGTTCTGCATGAACAATCAGGTGTCCTTGTTTCAGGGATTTGGAGTGGAGGGGATCCACTGTTTACATGTACATGACTGCTCGGCCAGAACTGTAACTTGTATTTCTCCATGAGTTTCTGCATGTACATGTACAATGTACATGTCGAAACTGCCAAATTTGAGCTTGCATAATTTGGTGTGTAACATGCTGTCGACCCTAAAATTAAAATTCAGAGGTTTTGCTTACAGCTACACGGGCAATACATGCAAACCTAGAATTTTAGATGTGCTCTGTTTACTACCTCCCTGATCCAGGTACCTCCTCCTTACCGAGTGCTTCCCAGGAGTTGGCAGAAATTTTTGGCACGAGCGATGACGAGGATGAAGACTTTTCCTTCAACCTTAACACCTATCTCACTGTGGGGAAGGGCCTGGGGGACATGGGGCTACCAGAAAGTGAGCCAAAGCGGTTTGACTCCTCCCTCCTCGGTGGAACTGACTCAGCACTGTTTCTAAGCAGTATCCAGGAGTCTCTCGGTCCTGGAATGGAACAGCTTCCGGAAGGCGGCAGCACCCCCGTGCTAAAACCATTGCCAAACACACGAGAAAATGAGGGCAGCACTCCGGTTGGTGGAGGTGGCAAGAAGGTCACTGCTAAGAAGGAGCATAGTGAACCACCCCCTGAAAAGGCAAACAGACCAAGTACAGAGCCTGGTGAGCTGCAGACAGCGTGACATCAGCTAGCCTCGTTCCCAGGCGCTTAGTAATTGGGGAGTGCCAGGGAACGAGGCTGGACATCAGCTTGTCACAATTGTTGAAATCTATGTTATATAGTGAGAGATAAATTTACCCAAGGTCAGGGTTTGTTTCAGAAGATATCACAGGGGGGGGGGGGGGGGGGGGGGGGGCAAAACAGAACATAGAGAAAGTGTGTGGGGGGGGGGGGGGGGGGGGGCATTGAATAGTACACGGCAGTGTGGCCATTGAAAAGTGTGTGGCAATGTGGCTATTGAAAAGTGTGTGGCAGTGTGGCCATTGAATAGTGCGCGGCAGTGTGCCATCTCTGTGTTTAGAAATCGTGCCCAAGCTGCATGTGCATGTACACTGTATATTGGGGGCATGCTGTTAACTTCCGAGGTCTTTGTTGCCCATCAGTGGCAACGGCTTTCACTGTAGATGGTTGAACAACGCGCATTCTCGTTCTGAGCGTTTTGCCGTTTGTTGATTACATGTGAGGAAACTTAGCCCCTCCCTGCTTTTCTAGCTGGGCAGCGGACTGGGAATGAGGGTAGCTCTTGACTATGCAGCAAACATGTCCTGCACGTGCATGCACTTCACTCAGGCTTGCCCTCCAATGTCCTGCATTCCACTAGTTATAGAATAGTATGATGTGTACACCTGTACATGTATGTGTGACCATGACTGCATGCTTTCCACAGAGGCATCTTCCTCCCTTGCTGTGGGCGAGAAGGAAGAACAAGCATCTAAACCCAAGACTGTGGTGAGGAAAAGTGCCCGCCTCCGAGGGCGGCAGGGGCCGGAGGAAGGGGAGACAAGGAGTAAGACCTCCAAGGGACAGCAATCGAGTGGAGATGAGCAGAAGAGTGGGTCGGACTCCAAGGATAGTATCCCTTCAGTACCTGACAAGAAAGAAGAAGGGATGGTGGCGAAGAAAGGTAAGGGATTGCACATACAGCCATCAGTGGTGGATGCATGTACACCTTCTAATTAGCCTCGTTCCCATGCCCCAGTATGGGGCCTGGGAACGAGGCTAACCTTCTAATGTCTCATTATGTGTGAGCACTGGATGGAAGCCAGGTCTTTTCTAAAGAAAAACGCTTGTGTACATGTACATTCACTAGCTGCATGTATTGCACACTCATACATTCACACACTCACACATGTACACACTCACGCATGCACACACTCACACATGCACATTCACACACATGCACACACATGCACACTCACACACATCCACAGATCCTAGCAAGAAAGCAGCCATTGCCGAAGAGGACATTAAGGGAAAACCTCCTCCGCCTGAAGAGAAGATGGAGGTCGAGGGTGGGGTGGAGAGGGAGGAAGAGGTGGAGGAGGAAACTGAGAGTGGAGAGGAGGACAACGAGGAAGATGAGGAGTCGGACGATCCAGACAAGCTCTGGTGCATCTGCCGAGAGCCACATGATGATAGGTTAGCACTCCCCCTCCTTCCCTCCACACCCTCACACACTTTGCTTCTCTCCAGACATTTTCTCAATGCTGCAGGCTGTAGTCTCCATTATTGGACCATACTCACCTGCCTTCATTGCCTTCCAGGTTCATGATCTGCTGCGACCGCTGTGAGGAGTGGTACCATGGTGATTGCGTGGGGATCACCGTGAGCCAGGGGAAGAGGATGGAGAGGGAGGGGAAGGACTATGTGTGTCCCGTGTGTATTGATGAGGAGAAGCTAAACAAAGAACTGAGAGAAGCTGGAAGGTGTGTATGTGCGAATACAACTGTTACGTACATGTATATGTGTGTGTGTGTGTGTGTGTGTGTGTGTGTGTATGTGTGTGTGTGTGTGTACATGTACATGTGTGTATGTGTGATCTTAATGTGTACCCCTGCACCCCATCAGATCAGCAAGGCAGGCGCGCAGGGAGCTAGTGAAGGAAAAAGAGAAGAAGCATTCTCCACATCAACCTCCTCCTCAGCCGTCTCCCTCTCAACCACCTACCTCGCAGCCACCTACATGTACCTCACAGCCCACCGCAACCCACTCTAAGGTATCATAGCCTCAGTACAATGTAGTTGGTGCATGTACGTCATCTCCTGACTGTTTATGCCTCTAGTTCTACTCGCTGCTATAAAGCTGTACCAATTCCAATCCTTTATCAGTGTCAGGGCTAATATCGGCATTGAATAAGAATTGATTGGTAGTATGCACAGTGGATACTCACATGACTCGTACCATGTGGCTACATAATGTTAGAGTACTTAGGATTGGCCTACAGAGATTCTGACTACACCACCGTGATCCTATCATGCACTGACCTGAACATAAAAAGTGGGTGCTGAAAGTCACCTTGGTGGTGGACATACAGTGTATATTTGTCTCGCCGTTGGCCGTCATTGCTTGAGCGCTCTCTTCGACTTCCAGTGGCAGTACCATTCTTAGGAAAGGCACACGAAGATTCTGACCACACAGCCGTGATTGCTGTCGTTCACTGATGCTTACATGCCGAAACTCACCGTGCTGGCGAAGTTGTGAGCGCTGTAACAATTTCTTGTCTTCTCCTGTTCCTTGGGCACCATTGCTGACTCGATCGATCGACTGCGCTGGTCCTCATGTGACATGTGCGTTAATTGGAATGGGTTGCAGCTTGCGCTACCATGTACACCAGCGAGTTGCAACCGGTTGCAACGGCTGTTTTCAGGAGTGTGGTTGCCCCTCGATGTAGTTAAATTTTACTTCCGGTCAACAGGTATGAGAAGATAGTGATAGTTACAAAATTTTTCCTATTTAGTGTAGGAGAAAAATGGTGACCCTGTCACTAAATCATAGGATTTCCACTGGGCCAACACTTACGAACACCACAAATGCATCATGAAACTTTGTACATACAAAAAAAGTTTCAAAGAGAAACTGGAAGTTCAATATAGTCTTACATGCAGACTCTATTTCTCACTTGGTGGGAAGGGGTTGGTTAAAAAGTTCAGATTGGAGACGGTCGACTTCTAAATGTCCTCGATCTCCTTTTGGTTGTACAAGAGAGTGGTATAGGGTCATCCCCGAAAAGAAGAGTGGTGACAAAAGCCACTGAAAGTGTCTGCTGTCAGTGCCTCCCCTCTGAAGTTGGACCTGAGGCATGAGAAGTCACAGTTCGTTTTCACTTCCAGCATGGCCATAAGGGTTGCAAGTTGCTTTTGCAGTTCAGGCATTTTTTCTTTGGCTGCAAGCTGTCGTACAATGTACAGTTGAACTGCCCAGTGTTTGCAAAAGAAAAATGATTTCTCTTTTGCTGGGCGTTGGTTTTCTAGTGCTTGAGCGTAGAGGTTTGTTGGAATTGAGGTACCCCTGGGAACTTGGATTTTACGTAGGATCATTCCAACTCCTAATTATTCAACTGCTTCCCCTCTTGCAGAAGAGCACGATCCTTTGGAGTCAGATTCGGCTTGGTGATCCAATAAACTATTGGACTGCAGGGGCTGTCGTTGATTACATGTGGATCTACGTAAAAGAGAAGCGTACATGTACTTGCATGTACGTGTATGAACTCAGGAGGCATTGTATAGCATTGCAGGAGTTGGAATCCTGGGATTATTCCAACTCCTATAAAAAGCATACTATGAACTCGGAGGATATGTGGTACCCGTCCACTGCTTGGTGTTTCCTGCTTTCTCTTCTTTCTTGAGAGTGTTTGTTTTGTAGGTACATGTAGGTAAATCTGTATGGCTGTTCACGGGTTTCTAGCGAAGATTATAACAGGTTGATTGTGTAACTTGTTGAAAAGCCTTCTTGGAGTCAGGTGCTCCCTTAGGGTCATCTTCAAGGTCCTACACGTACTTTACTCTCATTCTTTGTGATGCACTCTACTGCCGTGATCTCTTCACACGAACACTCTTAGTAAGGTTGTCATATGTGGTTTGTATATGGGCCCTGAGACTGTGCCATCAACTCAAGACTGGTGGACATAACATATTTATCCTTGGTACATTGTACCCATTGTCGCTACTTTCAGGATCAGCACATGCTCAGACTTGGAGAGAAGATTGTGGGACTCAGTTGAGCTCCCTTGTCCATCTGACTTGTTGGGGTTAGTGTCTCTGAAGTGAGGAATGTGGTTGGCAATGTGTACGCAATATTAGTTTACGTGTCAAACTGAGCAGTGTCAGCCCCTTACACTGACTAAAACTCCTTGAGGGTGGCCTGTGCTCCACTCAATGTCTCAGGTGTGGTTAACACATGATACAAACACATCTCCAACATACTGTGGCGTGATTCTGTAATTAGGAACACACTTCCAACAACTTAAAAAGGATAATATAGCAGACAAGGGCTTAAATTATCAACCTACACATGTAATAATGTGGTCAATAGCCAGGTCATTACACTCCTGGTATAGGAAAAATTGTGCCGCGTAATGTAAATAATTAACCTTACACTACCTTGCGAATGGCCTACAAAGAATCTGCCTACACCATCGTTGTCGCTATCGTTCAGTGACCCAAGCGTACAATTTTTGTGCTGAAACTCACCTTGGTGGTGGAGATACAAGCGCTTTTGTCTCGCCGTGGCCGCCATTGCTCGAGCGCTCTCTCCGACTTCCGGTGGCAGTACCGTTCTTAGGAAAGGCACACGAAGATTCTGACCACACAGCTGTGATCGCTGTCGTTAACTGACGCTTACATGCCAAAACTCACCGTGCTGGCTAAGTTGTGAGTGCTGTCTTGTCTTCCTTTTGTTCGCCATTGCTCGCGATCGACTGAGCCACGTGGCATGTGCGTTAATTGGAACGAATTGCAATAATTTAGCTTCGCTACGGCGAGGCAACCGCGGCGTTGCAACGGCTACCAGGAGTGCGGTTGCCCCTCGACATAGATAGGATATAGAAGACAAGGGCTCAAACGAAATAGTTCTTCAAAGATTTGCTATTAAAATCTTCAGGAGTATCAGTGAATATATATGTCGGTCCTATTAGCATCCCATAGCATGACAGTGCTCAAGGTTATTAACTGAACTTCGGTTGGTGCCACAATTTTGCGTGCGAGTAAGGTAGCACATGTCAGAACCATGTTCGCCTGCAGTTGTAGTCTGGCATCCACCTCACTCTGCACCCCGCTCACTTTATTCTCTAGAGAACCACAATGGAACTCTCCCCTCTTAGGAGGTGTTAAGTGGTTTGGGCAAGGTTGAGGCTGTCGAGTGCCATCTTCATCACTCAGCTGCCCGCTCTGAGGCTGTCGAGTGGCATCTTCATCACTCACACTCAGCTGCCCGCTCTGAGGCTGTCGAGTGGCATCCTCATCATCAGATCCACTGCTTAGGACAGCAGCTGAGGTGCCTGTTCCGAACATCTGGATATCTCCACCGCCTGAAAAGGCGCAAAAGTGGTCTTAGTTCCAGGAAAAAGATCGCAACTCAAGATTGTCTACACATTGTCGTAGTCGATCACAAAGAATGGACGTACGTTCATTCTCTGGTCATTTATCTGCTCTGATGGGTAGTACAGAATGTTTTATTTCTATGTTCCCATTCACAGCTGCATAGTCGTGTGAGTACCCATATACATTGTAAATACTCACAGCCCACTCTGAAGCCTGGTTCACGGATGAAGCTTGCTGGATGTTTGTGGCGTACCATTGGGACTGGTAGATTGCTGTGCTGTTGAGAGCTCGTGTTACGGCAACCAGTCACATGATCGTATTTGTAAATAGCCACTTGGACTGCAGGCGAGTGGTATATCACCTCAAAGCACCCCCTTGGAAGATGGCTGGGAAGTGGCTTTGCTTGTTGATCCTCAATGGCCCGTGCAACAGTACTTTTTGCAATCCGTGTTAGCGCTTTGGGTAACGCTGTACGTAGTTGCCTTGTAAGGCGTACACCCAACAATGAACAGTGTTCAAGCTGATTCCACTCCTGTGACCACTCAGACCAACACTGAGAAATTGAAGGCTGATTCTACTCCTGTGGCCACAACACTGTTGTGGCCACAGGAGTAGAATCAGCCTTCAATTTCTCAGTGTTGGTCTGAGTGGTCACAGGAGTGGAATCAGCTTTCAATCTCTTAGGGTTGGTCTGAGTGGCCACAGGTTCATCCCAATATCTCTTCTGCGTATTGGACATACCCGACGTGAGGGGAGGGGAGGCGGACAGTTCTGGTGGTAGAGCAAGGCTTGTAATGAGGGAACCACATGTATCTTTTATATTAGCCTCGTACCCAGGCTCTTTCTCACGGAGGAAAGAGCCTGGTAACATTGGTGGGGTTGAGCCGTTTACTTCCGGCATGTCATCATTCATGTAATAAACGAAGGACACTCCTACTTTTGTGGTAAATGTCGCGTGAGTTACAAATCAGTCACACAATATTACTCAAGGCATCCCCGGCTTCACAGAGATACGAGACACTTCTTACAAGCAAAGCGGACAACTTACCTTGCAAATCGTCGATCCCATAAACTGCGACAGACGATGAGCGAGCTGGTCCGCAAACAAACCACAGTGAACAGCAAGCTCAGACCAGTGGCTCTCTCACACACCTGTTATATGCCTTTAACCGACCTTTGAGGGGGTACTTTGTCCTTGATGCTCATTTCTGAGTCTACGATTCGTGCGTTAGCACGGCAGCGAAGGTAATTTAAAACACGCCAACAAAATAGTCACATGTGCACGTGTTTTCGTTCTGCAATCTGATTGGAGCTGCTGGAATTCAGGCACCGTTAGTCAACGGTTTGAACCCCCAATGTTACCAGGCTCTTTCCTCCCGCGCGCGGTAAGAGGAAATGAGCCTGGGTACGAGGCAATATCTGTATTAGGAGCGCATCGAGCCACCAAGGTGGCGAGGGAGCATGTGACTTCGCATATGCACCGTATAGATGGTGAATTCAATCATGGCGGATGTATTCTAAATAGTAGTGTCCGTATATGGATTTTTTGACAAAACAGGAAACATTAAATAGCCAGAGAGCTAGCAGGAAAGCTGAGCAAGGAGAAAGAAGCGATCCACGGTGTGTTGCTTCGAGCGAGAGTATTGCAAATACTGAGCGGAGACGTACGGATGGACCAATCGTCAAACGAGTATGTCCTTGATTCAAAGAAACAGTACAAGCGGACAAGAAGCTCACTGCTGTCTGCAATGGTACATAGGTTGTTGCAGGATAGGAGTGAAGCCTTGACTATCTGTTCGACTGTCTCTCAGGACCCTACAATTGACTGTTTGCATGCTCGTGCTGCTACCATTCCATATTTGGTTGTTACTAAAATTAGCATCCAACCACCATGTTTGAATTTTGTCGTCTATAGTAGTCACATGCTCCCTTACTGGCGAAGCCGGCTCGATGCGCTCCTGCCTGTATTATTCTTTGGCAGATATAGACACTCTTCACACCTGATATAGTCACCTGATTATACCGTACATGTAGATCGGGAAATTTTTGCGTGAAATAGATTTCACCTGTTAATTTTTCGTGTTGTTTTACTTTGTCGCTCGAGCGCACTGACAAAAATTAAACCACACTCATTCACGTGCACGTTCCCGGGACCGGACACCACGTCTACCATGAGCACTGGGAAGCAGCCATTCCAGAGGAGCTGGATTGTTGTGCTGTATCACTGATAGGGAGGGAGCTGCCATCGGCTACTTACTTCAAAAGGTTTCACCTGTCTGTGACGGTCCGCGGTTCCAACTGCCTTCTTAAGTTCACTTCTGCGATTGCGCGCATAAGGCAGTACCAAGATGAGGATTGGCCTTAATCCCTCTCCCAGTACTTGAAGGTTGCATACAGTTCCATTCAATACCAACCTTCCCTGTTTTTTTTTTTTTTTTAAGTAAAATCTGGCTGCAATCTTGCAGCAATATCGGACCAACGCTCAAATGGAAGCACTGTACGTACATGTAGTTTCTGTGTGTTGTTTCAAAATGCTGTCTTGAAATCCCACACTTTTCATTCATATCACATTCCATGAGCATGCATTTGAAATCTTATTACATGTATATGATCGATTTTTACTGATTGAAATATCAAGTAAGCTCTTACAGACTGTATTCACATGTTTTTCCTCACAGGAATCAACACCCACTCACCAGAGGAAACGTTCTCACTCTACCTCCTCCCGCTCACACCCTCACACTCCGACTCCATTGTCGGGGGACCAGTACGGCCTCTCCCAGTTGTTCCTCCCAGACAACGCTCTAACCTCTCCCTCGTCCAGGGGCGAGGTCTCCAGCACCAGTGAGGAGGAGAAAGTCAAGGTGAAGGTGAGAGATACTATCTGGCGCAATGAAGGTTATGTGAACTAGACGGTGGGTGAAGCAGAAATCATGTGCGCTAGTCCTTTATGTTTAATACATGTACATTAGACCTGGTACTGGTAGTTGTACTGGTAGGCCAAGCTCACTTTCGGAATGATGCCTCACGGCTTACTCTCTCACTTGGTGGATGCTCACTCATTGATCAGCGTAAGACCTGATCGAGGCATTATTCTGAAAGTGTGTTGCACTGCCAGGTGTGGTGTTGCCATTTGAAGGAGTAATAGGCCGTTTTACACTAGCGCTCTGGATCGACACAGCTCGAACTAGTTCGAATTACCTCATAAATGTAAACACAGAACGAACTGGCCCGCTCCGTACTGGACCACCAAGCTCCATCGAACTGGGTCCGACCCGGAGCGCTCCCACCCAAAGTGTAAACAGAATCGAACCCATTGGTAGGGCGTGGACGTGGGGCGTGACGGTTGCCAATAATATTGGAACCAGACTGCAAAGGGTCTGGTTTCGAGACTAGGGGTTGTCATGGTGTTGTATATCACGTTTAACAGCGGGGATGGCTAAGGGTGGTAGGCACAATGGCAGATGCATTCACACAGCAGGAGTATTTAAGCATGTAAGCAAAGTGCGATATTGCAGGTCATACGTATTAGTACCAATATCAGGTGGCTTATAACTGTAAAGCATGGCTACAAACTGGACTGAATAGATGCGGAAATTTTAGGGCAGTGGGGAGAGCAGGAAATACAAGAGCAGTTGGAAGATTCGAAGATGAACATGCTAGGCTGTCTAGTGAGCTGGCAAAGTGGGGGATCGAGAAGAGTGCCGAGCAGTGCAGATCTAAAGTGAGGAAACTGCAGTAGGAATACAAGAAAATTAAAGATGCGCACAGCCAGACAGGAACTGAGAGGAAGAAGTGGAAGTTTTTTGAGAGGCTGAACGATATCTTGGGGAATTGACCGGCAACCCGACCACCTGTGGTCCTTGACACAATGGACGACAGAACAGAGGGAACAGGTGAGATGTCAGATCTGGAGGAAGATGGAGCGGAGAGGAGTCTGAGCACAAGTGGGTTGGTGGAAGATGCTGACACTGAGACTGGCAGAAGCGGATCATCAACACCAGTGAATATTAACGGGAAGAGAAGTCATTGAGGATGGAATGTCAAAGGTGATGAAGACTGTTTCGGAAGGGTTGAATGAGAGTGATAAGATCTTCCTTGAATTAGAAGAGAAGTTTGAAGAATGACAAAAGAAGGAGGAACGACTATTTCAACTGCAAATGATGCAGACACTGGTTGGATCTTCCAACCCAGTGAACCCACTGAGCCACCCAGTGAACCCACCAGCTGATCCACATGCGTTCTTTCCCATGTACCCACTGTTTGCTCCACACTGAAAAATGATTGGGGTAAGCCTGAGCGAGCCCCACACTAGCCTGACTTCATTGCACTGTGCGTGTGTCTGTTTGTGTGGATCTTGCAGTTACCGTAAATTTTAAATCAGTGAATTTCACTTGCACATGCACAATAATAAACAAACCCTACACACTTCCTCGATGCAAGGAATAGTGAACCGTCTACTTGTTTGACGGACGATGGCGACAACAAAGACGGAGGCCACTCGTGGACCTACGTGTACCTATTCATTGGTTGGAGCACCGTGAACATTCTGGCTCCTCGGTGGCGACACTGACAAAGACGGAGACAACTCGTGGACCTACCGCGATGGCCGGTGACGTACCTGCTAGACTGCTTCAGCTACATGTATAAACACTAACCTGAGTCACGATTGCTGTGATGTGCACAAGTGTATGTTTAGTGTCATAATTTCTACATGTATGCTCATTGCCCTGTCACATTCTGATGACAGTCATGTGAATGCAACTGCTCCTTGCATGTCTAGCCTCGAACCCAGGCCTGGGTTCGAGGCTACTTGCATGTCCTGCACGTACATGCACTTCGCTCAGGCTCGCCCTCCAATGTCACTAGTAAATATTAACAGTGTACAAATGCCGGACAGACAAGGAAGTGTGTTCTGACAGAATGTATGGATAACTTTACTTATTACACTCCTGGTAGGGGAAAAATTGTGCCGCGTAAATAAATAATATAATTGAGTACTTTGGCTTGGCCTACAGAGATTCTGACTACACCGCCATGATCGCTATCATGCACTGACCTGAATGATAAAAGTTGGTGCTGAAACTCACCTTGGTGGTGAAGATATGAGCGCTTTTGTCTCGCCGTTGGCCGCCATTGCTCGAGCGCTCCATCGACTTCCGGTGGCAGTACCGTTCTTAGGAAAGGCACACGAAGATTCTGACCACACGGCCGTGATCGCTGTCGTTCACTGACGCTTACATGCCAAACTCACCGTGCTGGCTAAGTTGTGAGTGCTGTAGTAATATCTTGTCTTCCTTTTGCATGTTTTGGTCGCCATTGCTCGCGATCGACTGAGCGTGGTTGCCACGTGGCATGTGCATTAATTGGAACTTATTGCAATACTTAGCTTATGAATGGCTACTTTATGAATGGTACTTCAGAGCACTAAATAATTTCTGATCTTCTCTATATTTAGCTATCATCATGGTACTCACGTGATGTGTGATAATTGGAATGAACTGTCACACTTAGCTTGTGCTACCGTTTAACCGCGGCTACCAGGAGTGTGGTTGCCCCTCGTATAATATACTAAAATGTACGTGGTATGTTGTATCATGGGAAGCCATAAGATGAAAGACGCCAACAATGCGTTATTACACTAAGACCACGCTAACAAGGGCAATATCTATATTACCCCGGAAGTCTGGGTGAAATCAATGACAATCATCATGAATATATACTTCAAGAAAGCGTACATGGTTACCACAAGCAAACGAAGTCAACTGCCTGCGAAACCAGCTAAACTTCCTCAGTCAAAGTTAACATCCTGCACAAGATTATCAAACTCTGCCTCAACATCAGTCTCAAGTTGAACTGATGAATAAGTGGGATTCACGTTCACAGTAAAACTGCCAATTGAGCAGTTGAGAAAGCCACCAAACAGTTTTCCAAGGTCACCTGTAGTACGTTCTGGTCCTGGAGCAGGCCGCACAAGGTCAGTAGTAACAGTACATTCTGGTCCTGGAGCAGTCCGCACAAGGTCAGTAGTAACCGCGCTAGGTCGTGCAGGCATCAAGAGTTTACTCACTTCTCTGTGCTGATCTGCTGAAACTCTTTCGTACAATGTAGCATCGTAAAGCTTGCAAAGATCTACGTCCAGTTGTTTTCTGGATAACTCGCACTGAAACATTAGCTTGGAACATAGACGTGGTTCCAGTTGCTATGATTTGCTTTCTCGTCAATGCCAGCTTCTTGGCACACTACCTTCAGCATGTTTGCCAGACTGTTCTTGCCAACGGCAACACACTCATACCATGCTTCATCATCACTGGCAGGGACGGATGACTTTGGTCTCAAGTAAAAGATATCCTGCTCAAACGCGTACTTCAGCAACACTGTGGGATGTTTTCTGGAATGGTTCTTAGATCCGTGTTCAACATAAGTGTAGCAGTCAGGATTGCTTGACCTTTTCAACATCGATGGACGCAGTCGCCTCTGTTCTTCACCTCCACGAACACAAAAGCGTTTCCCCACGTAGAAATAAATGGCTCTTTGCAAACTCTTAGGTGTATTAATATCAACAACACCAGTAACCCACAGCTTCTCTTCTTCCGCGTCAGATATAATAGGAGCATGGCGTACCTCAGTACCAACTCCTTGCTGGTGATAGCTTTCGGTACACAGAATCACAAGCATGATGGATATCACGAAAAACTGGGTTTCTTCTGATCCAGAAACTTGGGTGCCAGTGGTTTTTTGTCAAGCATATACCTTTGAAGACCTGTGAGTATTTGGTGGATGGTTTTCGGCAGGTACGGCTCACCATCTTGCCTTCGGACTTCTGCCACGAAGCGTGGTATCCAAAATTCAGGCTATCAGTTAGCCTCGTTCCCAGGCCTGAGAGAGGGAGGAGAAAAGGGCCTGGTTTCCACTGTTTGCACATGCGCTTAATTATCTATAACCGTAACACGTATTCATAAGGGGGAGGGTGCAAATGACGTCTTCGTAGTCACATGGTCGAGCGTGTGACGCTATCTATTTTGATACACTTGTCCTCCATCCGCGAGATAAGGGCGACACAGCCACAATTGTACTGCCACTGCAACAGAATTACCCAAAATTCGTTATTCAAAACAACGGAAGAGTCTGGTACATGTACATACTGACTCCACCTGGTCGGTGCGATGGTAGCCACACGAAAACACCCCATCTTTCAATCGCAGGTCACTATTTACTAGCTCATGATCAATTCAGGAGCGCCTTGCTACCTGAGGGCATAGGAGAGCACGATTGAGAGCTGTTGTAACACAAGCCTATAGCTAGCTAGTTATTGTACTGTACTGATCACGTTATCCGCTCGACTTCACGAGTATACAAACATAATCGAACGTCCACGGTGCCGGTGGAATTCCACCGCTCTTTAGCGCATGCGCAAACAGTGGAAACCAGGCCCTTTTCTCCTCACCGTCTTGGGCCTGGGAACGAGGCTAGCTATCAGTAGCAGGAGAATCGCACCACATACTTCATCACCAGTATATTTCTTCTTCTGAGCACAACGCCACTCTTCGAATACTCGCATAGCCCAGGTGGTATTCTTGGCAGTATTAGGAGGTACGTATCCTTTGGTAATTCCTGCCACCTCATCTGCACCTTTAGCTTCATCAAAACGCTTATCGATCGCAACTTTGGTACGCTTGGCCTTCTTCCTTGGCGGCTGAAAATCCGGATCCCAGTTCTCCTCCATCAACTCAGCTATGCAAAGAGACACTCACACACCAGCCTAAAGGTCACTGTCGTCAAAATTCAAATCCCTTGCTGGCTTGATGACATTGTAAAACGTCACAGTTTAGTTACTAGGGGTCTCTAACCACAGCTCGTGCAATTCACATGCGATGTAGATGCACACATCTGATTGACGTCACAGTTGCTAAGAGTCACTAAGCAACCATGGATACAAGTCACATAGATCACACCTACCAGGGCTTTACCCGGAAATACACTCAGTAATATCCAATAAGGTCTCAGGCTTCGCCCTGACCTTATTACTTCGTGTATTTCGGATAAAGCCCTGGTAGGTGTGATCTATCTAATACATACGTACTATACTGCACGCACACACGCGTGCAGTGCTGATTTCAAGGAGACAAGTGTTAAATGCTGCACGTTAAAAGGCAGAATGTGGGAGGGTGGGTATGGGAGAGTGGGGGACAGATGTGGGACAGTTGGTGTTGGAGGGAGGGTACCAAGGCATTTAAAAACAATGTCATAACATTAGTCTTGATTAAAATAGTCCATCAGTACTTTTCGAACTTGATTACCTCCATAGCGAGTTGTTGATGACTGTGTTGGCATGTTAGGTACATCATCAGGCTGGTCCAAATCCACTTCATGAACATGTAGCCACTCCTCATTAATGCTGTCATGGTGATTCTCACACATGTTGTGTAGTACACAGCAGGCCGCAATGATGTGTGCACCATTGTCAATGTGACAATGTCCATATCTATTTGCTTCGGCAATCTGCACCAACATGCTTTAAATCTTCCAAAAGCTATTTCCACAACAGCACATGCTCGTGATAACCTGTAATTAAATGTCTTTTAGTGAGAGTTTAAAGATGAAGAGAAAGGGAATGACTTTATCAACCATGGCAGTAGAGGGATACTATGCTGGATCTCCGTGTGTTTGTCCCTGTACTTGCAGTTCTTTACCTTGAAGCAGTTCATGACTGGTCACCTTTCTGAAAACAGAACAATTTGCAAGGACCCTTGCATCTTGCACACTTTGCGGCCAGCCAGTGCTGAAGAGATACATACATGTGTAGTTGTGGTCCACAACTGCTTGCACGAACATCGAGTACCACCTTTTACGATTGTAATAGTCTGTATGGTTCATGCTAGGTACATGTTAGTAGTGTTATCGGTATATGTGATCCGTCAATAGAACCAGCGCACTGTAGAATGCCAATCCTCTCCTTGAACCTCCTCACAACATCCTTCAAGCCATCCCCTAATCGGAACCGAGTGTACACGGGGAAAAGTTTTTCCACAATAGCTCTGCAGGTCTCATTAACTACATGTATCACACAAGCAGTACAATGAACTACTCCAAACAGATGAGCCACACTACGGTATTCAGCAGGTGTGGCTAATACCCAAAGAGTGATGGCAACCCGACGCTCAGTAGACACAGACCTTCTCATGCGAGTGTTCTCCCTCTGTATTAGTGGCCTCAGCTGATCACAGAGATACTGGAAAGTCTTGGCTCATTCTGAACTTTTCCATCCAGTCATGATGTCCAAAATTACCCAACACAACGTCTTCCCATCAATGACTAGACCTTGAATACATCCAGATACTTCTAGGATTCTGGACAAACAACTCACCACAGAGAGGAAGACACGGCTTGCTCAGCTCTTCTTTGTGTTCTCATTCTCTTTCTTGCCACTGCTAGTCTACTGTCGACTTCACCGGCCTGTTTCCATACCAGCATGAGCAAGGACCTTGATCTATCGTGAGACGCCATCTTTTCTAACTTCAACGCTTAAACATGACTAGTCTTGTGATGATGTGGTCTGGGCACATGACTAATCATGAACTTCGACCCCGAACCGCACCTACATGGAGCACTCATGCAGTGTAGTGTAAACACACCTCTGAGATCGATCTGTGTCGAACTGGAGCGACTCCACCCTTCTCAGTCTGTAGTGTAACCGACCTGTAAGTAGAAGCCCCAAGTTAGCATTAACCCATCACCAACCAATGATGCATACATGCGTCATGAGACTTTCAGCTTCATGATGTCACATCCATCAATGTCCTTGGACTTAGGTGCTGCGACAGCAAAAGGGCGGGACAAGGGGGTGGGTGGGTGCACCTGAAGGGTGCAAGCCGCATGGAAGCATCTGGGCTTGGCCGTTTAAATACCTTGGTTGGAGCCGAATTGGCCATATCTCAGGTTTTAATCGTAAATGGGCCTAGAAAACAGTGCTGTCTCCTTGTACAGCCTCAAATTCCAGTGTTCAAGGCTGATTTTTCTGCTAGAGCAAGTTACCATTGCCCAAGCATCTTGATCGCTTACTCATTAATGAGTGGGTGTAGTTATTCATTTACGAATCTACAAAGGATGGCTGTGTGAAGTTTTGAGGATTAAAACCAATGGGAACCTTATCTAGGGTACAGTGTACGTATGTTTAACAACCAATAAGACTGACCTCCACTGTCTACGTTTGGTAATTTAGTTAACACACTAAGGGTCTGGGAACGAAATTATTGAGAGCTTTGCCACATATACATGTTTTCAAGTGCTAACACCCCAGTTCATAGCCTCAGGCATTATTACACTGTACATACAATAAGCAGTGACTAGATGTACATTGTACATGTAGCTGTTGTGTGGACAGTGTGATATAGTAGCTCTATCGGACTGTATGCAAGTCATGTGCCAACCTTCCTCTCCCTCAGGAGGAGCTCCACACTCCGTGCATTGGCCCTGGTTGTGACAAGCTGGCCCCTTCCCCCTCAGTATACTGTGGCCCAGTCTGCATCGAGAAACACTCAGCAGAGATGCTCAAACTGCTCTCCAACAAGGGGGTCTCAATCCAAACGACCCCCTCGGAGTTCGTCCGTGGCTCAGGGGGTGTCACTGTGGTGGAGAAGGCCACTGGGAAGGTGGTGATGGGGATTTCGGCGCCAAGTGAGAAGAATCTGGTGCCATGGTTGAAGGTGCACCCCTCGTACCAAGTGCTTCTACCAGCTGGGAAGGGTATGTATCTGCATGGATTTGGTTCGTGAACTAGGGTAGACTAGCTGGTATATATGACTTGTGCAACTGGAATATAGCATGTTTGTCTCAGTAATCTTTGATTGTCAATGAACTATTGGTTTGCCTTCATGTAATTCAATGTAGTCCGAGACATATTCAAGGAATATTTGGCCAATCAGAAGGCCACATTTGACATCTAGACAGGAAGAAAAAGTGGCTTGTGGCATTGCTGAATACTGTCTGTTTGCAGAACGAATATCACACTAATTTTTGTGGTTCCTCCAACACATACACGCACACAGTTCCCCGTAGCCCCGGTAAGGTCGCCCGGGGGAAGATGGAGGTGAAGAAGGAAGCTCCAGAGAGCCCTACAAAGCTGAAACCCTCTCTCATGGATCCTGTGTCTGTGCGGGCCAATGCAAAGCGGGCTCTCTACCAGATACTGTGGAAGAGGTACGATGTTCTTAACTTGGTTCCATTCTATGCGGTCGGGGAATGACTAAATGGACTGGGTTGTGAAATAGTCAGGCTGGGACTGCAGAGTTATTGGGACGAGCCTGAGTGAGCCCCACATAGTCTCAGGATGTCCGTCTGTCTGTGAGGTACCCGTTTAGCATATGACTGTATACACGGGTACAAATCGTAACGTGGTGCCGCGCACGTGCGTGCTGGACTGCCAGCATGACGGTGATGGGGCCAGCTATCATTTACACGGTAGTCGCTATGAGATGAACTACATGTACTGCGAACCTGAGACTGTGTGAATGAATGGGCTCAACATAGTCTAGCTGTGTACTACGAACTTGAAACTGCAGACCGCCGTGAATGAGAATGGGTTCAACATAGTCTACTTAATACTGCAAACTTGAAACTGCAGACTGAGCGGAGGATGAGCTATGAATGGGGAGCGTGCGTGGATGGTGCGTGGAGGGTCTGGGGACTAGACTACATGTAGCTCAGGGTAGTGTACATACACCCATGGTGCAGCGCAGCACCCTTCCTCTGGGCAGAAGCTACTTATATTCAGGCCCCACCCCCAAGTTTGTATGTTACGCCGCGTGGCCAGCCAATGACCGTATGCTGCACTTCAGACGAGCTCCACAAGCCCTGCATTCTCCTAGTGACCATGTGTATGCATTGTGTTCCATACACACTGCCAGCTGTCTGTAGGGGGATTGACGACAATACAAATTTACATGTACGTGTACGTGTAGGTAATGCACTATCAAAAGGTAGTTGGGGCGAGCCTGAGCGAGCCCCACACTAGCGTGACTTCATTGCGCTGTGCCCACACTAGCGTGACTTCATTGCGCTGTGCGTGTGTATGTTTGTGTGGATCTTGCAGTTACCGTAAATTTTAAATCAGCGAATTTCACTTGCACGTGCACAATAATGATCAACATAGTCTTGGTCCCAGACCGATACACGTGCTGGATAAACGGTCTGGGAACAAGACTATAATCAACAAACCCTACGCACTTCAAGGAATGGTGAACCATCTACCTGTTCGACGGACGATGGCGACAACAAAGACGGAGGCCACTCGCGTGGACCTATCTATTCATTGGTTAAAGCACCATGAACATTCTGCCTCCTCGGTGGCGGCACTGACAAAGACGGAGACAGCTCGTGGACCTACGCGATGGCCGGTGACGTGGCTGCTGGACTGCTTCAGCTATAAACACCAACCTGACTCACAGTTGCTGTGATGTGCATAAGTGTATGTTTAGTGTCATAATTTCTGTGGCCTACTATGCTCATTGCCCGGTCACATTCTGATGACAGTCATGTGAATGCAACTGCTCCTTGCATGTCCTGCATGCATGCGCATGCACTTCGCTCGGGCTCGCCCACCAATGTCCTGCATTCCACTAGTATAATGCATGTGCACCCAAGTTTTCAAGTTTTCAGTATGCTTGGATGGAGTGACATGCAGAATAATTGAATGTACATGTAACTACCCATATATTTCCTGTTAGAGATAAATATCTATACACACACACACACACACACACACACACACACACACACACACACACACACACACACACACACACACACACACACACACACACACCTGCACACACATATACATGTGCACACACAATCTCCTTCGAACAGGTGTGAGGATGTGGGTGACCTGCAGGACGTCTCTCAAGAGGACGTTGAGAAGATTGCAAATGAAATTGAGAACAGGCTGTTTGCAATCCACCAGGACATTACTCCACGGTACAAGACCAAATACCGCAGCCTGCTGTTCAACCTTAAGGACAGCAAGAACCAGGTGTGTGGAATGGGGCGGGGGGGTCTGGTCTGTATCTGGACTACTGCTTCCAAATGGACGGTCACCAATCTGTCGAAAGCCGTTTCACTTTGCCAGTTATGAATAGGTCACATGCAGTTCATCTTTATTGTGTCTTCCACGTGCCCCTATACATGTACATACATATGTGTGTGGTCGTTACTCTTCACATCCTGTCTCTCCCTTCCCTTCTCCTCCATCTCCCCCAGGGTCTCTTTCGCAAGGTTGTGTTGAAGCAGCTGTCTCCTCGTGAGCTCGTAAGAATGAGCTCTGAAAAGCTAGCCTCTGAAGAACTCTCACAGTGGAGGGAGCAGACCATTAAGAAGGTGGGCTGCACCTCCTCTTGGACAACTGCGTCCCGTAAAGACATAGTGACTTTTACTGATCGATACCGTATAGTGCCAAAGTTTTGAGGGACAAAATTTTCGCAGATTGGCCTTTTAAAAAATTAGTGGAAATAATTTTCGCAGATCGAGGATTCTGGTTAGCCATGCGCGCGTCACGCTCAGTCTGCTGATGGTGCTGCCGCCACATGCAATTAAACCAGTAGTGTGGGCCGACGTGCACACTCATGCAATCGATCGTTTGTAGTTGTTGTGACACGGTAACACTCGATCTCTCACCACTTGCCACAGGAAAGGGATCCTTGCGGTTCCCAGGCTCTCTCGTACAAGGCAACTGTTCACCGATATGTGATAGCTGCATCCCAGCTGTCTTGGTACGCGTGATACCCACGAACCGTCGCCGCTCTGAGCTCAATGCTGAACATTTCGGTTGCCACAGATCTCAGATCAGCTACATATAGTTTCAACATGGACACATCGGTCATGTGCCAAAGAAGATATCGAGTGTGTGCTCCATGTTTGTGTGGCGGTACAGTTCACTGTCAAGTGATAGCTATATAGATCCTCTGGGCGCTACTATATAGTATTTAAAAACATTCGCAAGCTTCGTTTTTGCGGTCCAAGACCAATCCACAAAAACCGCAAAATTATGCGCCTCGAAAATTTGGCGCTATACGGCTGAGTTGCAAGAATATACATGTGGGTGGTTCAGGTAAAAACTGTACCTTAAGGTTACGGGATCCCTGCGTGGTGGGCGTGGCCAGACAATTTGTTCAACCCCATTTTTCTCGCACAGAAAGTAAGCTAGCGAAATCAAACTTACTCGACACAAAGCAGGGAGGGTAGTCAACATGCAGACCAAACATCATTACAGCAGCTCACACTGTAGCCGTCGTACGCTGGTTAAATCGATTCCAGCAAACTATTCACCAAAAATCTCCAGTGCGAAGACCGCCAGCAACTCGATTCTACTGTTGGGAGACACGCCATAGGAAGCTCTAGGGCGGGACGGAAGCGTTTTGTGGCTACGTTGAACTGTCTTCAAAAGAACGACCCTTGAGTACAAATAACCGCCATCTTGATTCCCGTCTTTGGAATACAGTGTCGAATAACTTCGGAACGGTCATCAGCATTTACAAAAACGCTTCGTCCGGCCCTTTCTATACTGTTCGTGCCTATTTCAACACGGTCTTCCAAGTCCAGGTCGGAACACACGGCTTTGTTTTTGGTGACAAAAAAACTATGAAATAGCGCTTAATTAAGTATACGGTGTGCGTATCCGCGCGCAGGGATCCCGTAACCTTAATGATATTCATTTTCCAGTCAATTAAGGTGGGCTCTGTCTTCGTGCACTGATGATATTATGCAAGCTAATATTATATATATGCAAGTTAACTATGTAGCTGCACATTCACAGGTAAGGACGGCCATTTGTATTCCTTTGTCTGTGAGGATATAAAAATTTATACATAAGGTACTGTTTTTACTTGAACCACCCACACATGTAGAAGAAGATACCATGCAGTGAATGCCGACTTTTACTGGAGTACATGTACATTCACTTTTACGCGCACACACATGTACACTTTACACACACACATACAATTATTCACGTACACCACACCCCTCTTAGAATCTGGAGATGATCAAGGTGGCAGAAGAAGAGGCGCAGGCGCTGGCAGGAACCATCCGGAAAAAGACGTATAAGGGGGATGTGGAGATTGAGACCGACTCACAGGATAGAATAGAGGTACACACACTGGCTAAGCTTTAGGTCCTTTCAGTTTCCTTTCAGTTCTGTGATAGAATAGAGGTACACATACATCACCGCCCTCGCTCTATAAGACCGAGACCGATCGAGAAATGTCTGGAGAAGTGGAGCACCCGAACCAAGCGACGTGCATGATGCTGACTCCACTCACACCCATGTGATGTGATCTTTGAAACCAGGCCTTCCACTTCCTTATGTTATTGTCAATGCAAACTGAAAGAAGGAATAAACTGGGCAAATTAATGCTTTCATGAGGTGTCAGTCTCTACAAAATTCTCCTCCCCCTTTCCCCATACACGTCCACACACATGCACACACACACATGCACACGCACACATGCACACATACACAACACATAACACACACACACACACACACACACACACACACACACACTGTATCACAGACGATAGCTGCCAGTGAGGCAGCGAAAAAGTTGCCCATGACGCCTACCACCCCCACAACTCCCACACCGACCAAGACACTCCCGGGGGGTGCAGACTCCAAATCCCATTCCAAACCCTCTTCTGAGTCCAAGCCCACCATTGCTGAGCCCAAGTCTCATTCCAAGGCAACAGACTCCAATAAACCGGCGTCTGGAGGGGGAGGGGTTCTGGACATATTGACTAACACAACATCTCAACATGGTAGCCATGTATTTGATCACCACTGTGACATCTGTACCGGCAAGATCACTCCTCCCTCCCCCACCACCACCTCTCCACAACACACACCTACTCCCGCTGACAGGTAAGTACTGTTGTCTGCTTGTGGCCTGTACTGTGAAGGCAGGCATTATATAGAATCACTATTAGGATTGTGTACACCTTCAACAGCACTCCATTACATCAACTAGTGATGCCTTTAAAATGAATCTGTGCAGGGCACCGGCCGTATAATGGCGTACTAATACTAGCCACTGTACAGCAACATTGTTACTCTCCTCCCTTGTATGTACCAAGATGTCTGCATGTTAACTAATATTTAAATACCAGTTTGCAGTGCATTATCTAGATAATGCACACTAAAGTGTGCAATAAGCGATTTAATGCTCCATCATGTGATCGATTCTGAGGCGTCTGATTCGTTGAGGGTCACGTGAGTAGCACTAAGCACATCATAAAGTACTATATCATCATTCCCGTGCCTATATGGCTGTAAGTTAACATAGTACATAGGATTCTGTAAAATTAAAGGAACCACAGTTGAGAAAATAGCTGGTCTCTCGGTTCTGAGAATTAGACTGTAGGCGGAGTTGTCATGCTGTGGTGGTGATTTATACATGCAACTCATGGAGTAGAAGATACGCAGTTAGATTCATGTATTGTGTCTGTGATTCTGCTTTAGTACCGTCTCAATTCTGTCCTGTTCTGTCCCTGTTCCAGTTTGAATCCTTCCCCTGATTCCAGGACAGTAGACACTGAGGTCCCAGAACAAGACACCAGGTACGTACACGTTCGTGCAGACCACTTCCACAAAATGTCACAGTGCGATAAACTAACCTCTGCACTCTTCTTTAAGTTGTGACTAGGAATACATATCAGCATCATGCCTCGCATGCGCCGCATGCGTACCCATGACCTGACCATGTGCTCACGAGCATCTATCTACATGTACATGTACACGATCGATCTGTATTGCCAGTGTGAGTTTGAGAGTGTGGAGCTGAGGTAAAATTGCGCTCAATGTTGGACTCCACATTTAGCTGAGGTAGTTCTGCAAGTCCTGAAGGCCCCGCTCGCTAGCCTCTGGCTACGCAAGACATTGTGGATTCGCAAACAAATGTCGACTGCGCTCACTGTTCGACTCCATATGTAGCAGCTCTGAGCTCTGCAAGCCCTGGAGGCACCACATGCTCGTCCACTGATCTGAGTCTCAAGGTACATGTAGTAACTCTCGCACTGTCAAGCCCTCGTGGCAAATCAATCGGCTGGCAGGAAACACGCAACATTATCAGCATTCCTGGTGCTGGTACGTACGTATGTGCGTGCATACGTACATGTACATGCATGCACATATAGTGAGAATAAATTCCCCATTCAGAGCCTTGCGCTAATGCGCTCGGCAATTATTGTAGTTTAGCTGTTCAGTAGATGATGATAAGCCCTACGTATGTAGCTAACCACCCCCCAAATTGATTATACATACATGTAGGCATAGCCTCAATTTCTCTCCCTCCGCCCCCCCCCCCCCCCCCCCCCCCCCCCCCATTGGATGTTACGAACCTTGTTCAGTTTCATTACTGTAGAGTATCAAGCGCCCATGGTATTAGAATGCAGCTAGATACTACTCAGACTAATTAGGCATGTAGTACTCAGACTAATAATTAGTCTGAGTACTACATGCCTAATTAGTCTGAGTACAGATTGATACCTGGGATGCTGGAAAACCTGGAATGCTCAGGAACGGAACGGAACGGAACGGAACCAGAAGTAATTATATAGCGATAGTCAACATTATTGCAGAGCGACTTAGCTAAATTATAAACGATGTTTTGTGTAAACATAACAGTAGCACTTACAGGCAGCTGCTGGAGGAGTTTCGTGGGACCTGAAGTAGCTTCAGCAAAGGTACTGTCTCTATTGCTACTGGATCTGTACTTAGCGTTGCGTTTGTGTCAAGCTTGTAAGCAGAGCAGGGGGCGAGCCTCAAGGACAGTAGAATAATTAGTGCTCGATGCTCTTTGTAGTATAGATTACTCGCCCTCTCTTGTCCCAGCTCTCTGACTTTCCTAGCACCGTGAAATGCCAACAAAGCCTCGTTCAAGTTAGCCTCGTTCCCAGGCGCTCGGCGCTCGATAATTACCGAGCGCCTGGGAACGAGGCTACGTTCAAGTCATCCTCGAAATCGAGGTCGTTGCATGCTGCCGGCAGACTTGGACCCGTGCGGCTACCTCACTAACGCTTCGTGGCTTCAAAATAGAACCTATCTTCAACCCAGCCAACTCGCGAGACTAAACTGTTCTCTGACTTCCCTGCAGGAGGCAATGGCTATTTCACAATCCAAAGTACTGAGCAAAGTAGTTTCTCTAGGAAACAATAATAACTACTTCCAGTTCCGTTCCATTCCATTCCATTCCGTTCCGTTCCTGACTGTTTGGGTTTTCAGCATCCCTTGATACCTAATCCTTAAGCATGTAGTATCCGCCCACCCAATGAGCATTGTATAAACAACTAGGAGTATGCTGGAATATCAACTATCAGCTATGAATATAATTATAAGCCCATTTTTGTCTCTACACTTTGGACACAGTGCTGGATGCATATGTACGTACGTACGTAGTACGTGGTACGTGGTATGTACGTCGCTTTTTGCAATGTGCCCGCGCTAGTGCTGGCTCTACACTCTTAATAGGGTGTCAAACGTATTTATAGCCTGCAAGTAGATCGTCAAAAGTGATTATGGGTTTGCATGGCTGCTCATGAATCCTCTTACTGCTAGCTACTTCAGGACAATGAATACTCCTCACTCATCCCACAGTGTGCTGCACTCAGCCATCCCAAGTGCATACTAACTCACTCAGCTCTAGCTAGCTAGATAGATAAGTGCTGAAAGAATTGGCCAAGGTGTTGTCTAGGTCCATTTATGAATTAAAATGGCCCACCTGGCTCTGACTAAACATTAAGCCCAGACACGACCATACTGCTTTCACCCTTTGGGTGAACATTCCCACCTCACCCTGACCCACCCCTTGCTCACACAGAACCTCCAAGGATATTGACGCTGACTAAAGTCTCATAGCTAACAGGTTTTGCAGTCACAAAGGGTTAAACAGCTGCCATGTCCTATGCATGATTCTAGCTGATACCAAGTCGTGCCGAGACACATGAAGTCTTTTAAAGACTCACTTATTTCACATAAGAAAGTTGATTGCGTGTCTTTGCAGAGAAGAAACGCTCGCCAGAGAAAGCACACCGTTGCTAAGCTAAGTTGGAAATGCTGTTCAAGATTTTTGTGATGGGTGGGCCCTTCCTACACGGTTTTTGAACCCTGTGCAGTAACTTTGGTGTGAAGAGGGGGGTGGGCGCTTCATACGTACACTACGGTATCAACAATTGTACTGGGATGTGAGGATGTGAGTCACATCTGCCCATAGCTTCCTTTATTAAATGTGGACTCCTCGGTATTTTAGAATAGCATACTAGCTGTGTCCATGTATCTATGTTTCGATTCCCTGTCCTCCAGGTCCCCAGACTCAGTTGGCCACGCCCAGGAAGTCTGGAAGGGTTTTGTGAACATGACTGGTCTGGCCAACTTTGCCACCACTGCCTACCACGTCTCGGGACAGATGGAATATATCTCAGAGGTAGTACATAATTATAGTAGCTAGGGGATTGGGAGTGGGAATGGATAGTATACTCATTGTGTCAGCAACTGTATAACATGTACATGTAGTATAGGGTAAATAGATTCAATTGAAGTGCAATTTTGGAATAGCAACAGGCAAAGTAATTGCTTGAGCAATAGCGAGTGCAATTACATAAGTACATTATTCCCAACTGTATGTGGGGCCAAACGGTGACAGTGGTCTCCCACTGAGTGTAGCCTGAGCAAGGCTCAAGGACGGTAACAATGGTACCCCGCCACAATTATGTCTGATATTATGTAAGTGTAATTCTCCAGAATTCATGTTAATTGTTGTTCACTACACATCTAAAGCTCATACGTACCAGTACAAATGAATGTGTGGATGTAATGTAGTTTGTATGCCCTGACCGCTTACTCTATTTGACCAGAAATTGTCCGGTGTCTAGATCAATGTTATCGTGAGCCCTGCATTGTGTGTGTCCTCTCTCCAGACCCTTCCACAGACTCTGCAGGTGATGGGGCGCATAGCGCATGTGCAAGTGTGGGACTACCTGGACAAACTTCGCAGCTCCACATCCAGGGTGTGTGCACTTTAACACAGCATTGAATCACCTTGCCTCAGGACACTGTTGGCATGTAACAACGTACCTGTAGGCCTTGTTCCCAGGCCACTCCCACTCAGCCTGGGGAGGAATAAATTACTGCACCACCACAGCCCTGGGCCAATTGGTAGTGGGTTGGGAAGGTGGCATGGATGGACACTAGCGTGGTACATTGTCATTAGATGAATGCGTTTAAACCCCCTCCCCCTCTCCTGACTCCACACTCCAGGATGTTGCTGTCCTTCGTTTTGATATGTTGGAGAAGGACCGAGAGCCTTACCTCTCCCTGTTGAGGTACCTAGTACACAAGCACCGCTGTGGGGTCATTGGTGGCTTCCACCAAGGCATCAAAGACTTCTACCTCGTTCCTTTGGTCGAGGGGAAAGAGGTTGCACCACAGCTGCTACCATTCCGAGGGCCAGGTATAGTTTATTGACCTGACTTGTAGCCTGCTTTGACTACCACATGAACAGGTGGCATCAGACAGCTAACAGTACTTCTGATTTCATTGTTGTTGAACCCATGACATATGATGCTGGTGATCAGTGTGGTCTGTGTGGAAGGGAAGGCAGACATGTCATGCCACTCCAGGGAAAATGGACTTTTATGCGACAGTAAACTGAAGCACAAAGCAGACAGCATGTGAAGTGTGCCTGTTCTATGGGGGTCCGGGGGCATGCCCCCTCCAGAAAAATTTGCCTACCATTCAAAACCACTGCATTTTGTGTGCATAATTTTAAGCCCGAATAATACAAAAAACAAAAACTATTATTGAAATTGGTAGAGCAACTTCCCTAATCATTCTCCCTCCCACCCCCTTCTCTCCCTAATCTAGGCATCTCCAACGACCATCCAGATATCCTACTTGGGGTAATTGTGAGAAGCAAGTCACGAAAGCTACCCAAGAAGAGGCACCATTCCGACGCGGATGATACCAGCCATCCGATGGTAAAGAAATCTCGACACCGTATTGAAGTCGGAGTTGGGGATCACACACCACCACTCCCAGACATGGATAACCACGATGATGAAACTAAGATTACTGCTAATGTTACTCTAGCAATGTCAGGCACTTCAGACTATCTGTCACAAGCAACAGCTGGAACTACCAGTAGTGAGATGCGCCCAAGTGGTGGTGAACAAAGTTTGACAGATGAAGCAACATCTGGAGGTGAAGCAATGGACATTGAGACTGACAGCAGCGAAGACCAACAGTCACATAACGTTCAGATGTCTTTTTATGGCCAGCACCAGCCACTGACTCAGGCAAATTCTAGCTCACCAAAAGGGACCCAGCAAGAGACCACCACTGGCACCACAACGGCAATAAGCACTACTGCCCCACTTGATCTCCCACCCCCCTCTGGCATCCAGTCCATTCTATCACAGCTCTCAGATGAAAACCTGAAACAATTAGCATCGGCCATGTCTACCTTAGGTCAAGCTGCACCACCATCATCAGTAGCAGCAGCCAGTGTAAGTGGCGATACCTCAACACCGACCGCTAGTACTGCAGATCAGTCCAAACTTCCACAAGTTCAAACAACAGGAGGAGAACCTGTAGTACAAGCGCAATCCCAACTTCCACAAGGTAAAGCAACCGGAGGAGAGACAGTGGTACAAGCCCCACCACCGGTGGGTTCTTCTGGAGGCCAACATTCCAGCTACCCAACCCCACAGGGACCACCACAGATACTGCCAGGTGCACCTCTCCCCGAGGGAAGGCAACCTCCTTACCTCCATCCTCCAGCTCAGCATCAGCAGCAAAGTGGTTTTGTGAGACAGCTTCTGCCAACCCCCCACAGCAATTTTCCCAACCCCCAAGTCCCCAGCAACTACTACCAAGCCTCTCCTCCACAACAAATTTCCCAGCAAGGTGGCTACTCACCCAACCAGCCTTTTCCCACTGATCTGCATGCCCATCCACATGGCCACCCACAAGGCCATCCGCATGGCCATCCACATGGCCACCCACAAGGCCACCCACAAAGCAGTCCACAAGGCCACCCACAAGGCCACCCACAAGGCCGCCCACAAGGCCATCCGCATGGCCACCCACAAGGCCATCCACAAGGCCACCCACAAGGCCATCCACAAGGCCATCCGCATGGCCACCCACAAGGCCACCCACAAGGCCACCCACAAGGCCACCCACAAAGCAGTCCACAAGGCCACCCACCAGGACATTATCCACAAGGCCATCCACAAGACTACCCACCAGGTCAGCAGCAACAGGCACAAGCTCCGTACCCAACTAATCCGCAGTCCACATATTCCCCTCCTCAACAGCAATGTTACGATCCTCGTCTCCAGTCTCATTCCTATCCATCTCACCCCCCTTCTCACCCCCCACCAGAAGGAAGGAATTATCCATACGACCATCCACAAAGCTGGGGTGATCATCAGGAACCCTACAGATACGAAACTGAAGGTGGAGGTGGGTACAACAATCGATACGATGACTACTCTAAGTTGGATAGGATTGAGACACGTGACTATGGGCACAAGTCTGGTCCGCCAGCACGAGACTGGCGGAGGGAGGAACGATTCAGGCAGGACCGGCCTCATGAACAGGGTGGGTACCGGGAAAGACCTGCTCACCCCAGGTGATCACTGCTATTGGTACTCCTGGAGAAAAACCTATTGCTCATTTGGGGTAATACTCTCCAGAATTTCTTATTATACATGCTCTTCATATCACTCTGTTCAAATATTTTATTGAGATGGTTGCAGTCATTGAGTTGACATTTGAGCTTATTGTTTTGTACTAATAATATTATTGTGATAGCGCCCTTTCTATATGCCTGCTTTTATGCATTATCCTCTGCAACTGACCTGCATGTGCACAGTATATCACTGTAACCCATCTGCATGTTACAGACGGTGATAATATTAGCTCACGATTGCTTCCTTTTATAATGTTATTGCCCAAATTGAAACTATCAGTGTAGTACTGCTATAAAATAATGAAATGCTGTAGTAAGTGTACATGAACAAACTATTCACTATCACAGTGGGCAAGTGGTTACACATGCCAGGAAAATTCATGCACTTTTGTGACCGGGCTTGTGCACCGCTTGCATATGCATGATGCTAGGTGTATACTGTTCCTGAAGTCAGTACAGCAAACGGAACTGATTCTGATTCAAAGTAAACTGTATCTCACCCACATGAGATCTAGAATCAATGTGCTACAGAACACTATAATAATATAATTATGCCTAAATTAAATTTCTCCACGCTGTTCCTCCACAAATCCGTCTTGCATGATCCAGACGTACAGCTCACAACCAGATGCAAAGCCATCAGGGATCGGGAGACACTACCTTACAGTAATGAGGAGCAAAATAGATTTGCATGTGCACTCCTGATCACCTAAATTTAATCTCCAAGCTGTTCAAATCCGCAATCGATCCAGAGCTAGAGCTCACAATCAGATGCAAAGTCATCAGGAATCGGGAGACACTACCTACAGTATTGAGAAGATAAATAGATTGTGCACTCACCAAAATTTATTAATCTCCAGGCTAGGCTATTCCTCCACAAATTGATCCAGAGCTCACAATCACATGCAAAGGCATCAGGGATCGGGAGACACTAGCTAATGAATGAGAAGGAAAATGTTTGGGGGCACTTAATATTTTATTATCCACTACATGTAGTCCCCTCCACTCCACCTTTCCGAGACAACGTGGAAAATCCAGAACAATCATCAGCCCCTGCGGAGAGTCACCGTCAAGACTCTATCTGAGAAATGAAGAGGCAAATGTTGGGGGGCCCGGGGGGGGGGGGGGGGGGGGGGGGGGGGGGCATGTCCATTCATGTAGAACAAATGCGATATCCATGCAGGATCGAGTCTCCACTTCTTTGTGACACTGTGGAGCCAGATCCATCATCATCCCTTCCAGAGGACTTCTATAGCAAACAGACTTTGGAAGACTTGCTAAAGAATGAGAATATTTTGGGTGGCATGTCCACTCAACAACAACAATTACAAGAGTCTTCTCCACTCCACTGCTCAGAGTCAACATGGAGAATCCAGATCACTCATCAGCCCCCAGTGGATAATCGCTGTCAAGACTCTACCTAAGAAATGATTTGGGTGGCATGTCCACTCACCTAGAACAATTGCAAGAGTCTTCTCGGCTCCACTCCACTTCTCCAAGTCAACATGGAGAATCCAGATCACTCATCAGCCCCAGTGGAGAGTTGCCGTCAAGACTCTATCTAAGAAATGAAAAGGAAAATGTTTGGGGGGCATGTTAACTCACCTACAAGAGTCTTCTCCACTCCACTTCCCAGAGTCAACGCGTAGAATCCAGATCAGTCATCAGCCACAGTGGAGAGTCGCCGTCAAGACTATCTAAGAAATGAAAAGGAAAATGTTTGGGGGGCATGTGCACTCACCTTGAACAATTGCAAGAGTCTTCTCCACTCCACTTCGCCGAGTCAACGTGGAGAAACCAGATCACTCATCAGCTCCAGCAGAGAGTCGCCATCAAGACTCTATGTAAGAAATGAAAAGGAAAATGTTTGGGGGCATGTTAACTCACCTAGAAGAGTCTTCTCCACTCCACTTCTCAGAGTCAACGCGTAGAATCCAGATCACTCATCAGCCACAGTGGAGAGTCGCCGTCAAGACTCTATGTAAGAAATGAAAAGGAAAATGTTTGGGGGGCATGTCCACTCACCTAGAACAGTTGCCAGAGTCTTCTCCACTCCATTTCTCGAGATCCGAGTCAACGTGGAGAATCCAGATCACTCATCAGCCCCAGCGGAGAGTCGCCTTCAAGACTCTATCTAAGAAATGAAAAGGAAAATGTTTGGGGGGCATGTCCACTCACCTAGAACAGTTGCCAGAGTCTTCTCCACTCCACTTCTCGAGATCCGAGTCAACGTGGAGAATCCAGATCACTCATCAGCAACAGTGGAGAGTCGCTGTCAAGACTCTATCTAAGAAATGAAAAGGAAAATGTTTGGGGGGCATGTGCACTCACCTTGAACAATTGCAAGAGTCTTCTCCACTCCACTTCTCCGAGTCAACGTGGAGAAACCAGATCACTCATCAGCTCCAGCAGAGAGTCGCCATCAAGACTCTATCTAAGAAATGAAAAGGAAAATGTTTGGGGGGCATGTCCACTCACCTAGAACAGTTGCCAGAGTCTTCTCCACTCCACTTCTCGAGATCCGAGTCAACGTGGAGAATCCAGATCACTCATCAGCCCCAGCGGAGAGTCGCCTTCAAGACTCTATCTAAGAAATGAAAAGGAAAATGTTTAGGGGGCATGTCTACTCACCTAGAACAATTGCAAGAGTCTTCTCGGCTACACTCCACATCTGCAAGTCAACGTGGAGAATCCAGATCACTCATCAGCCCCAGCGGAGAGTCACCTTCAAGACTCTATCTAAGAAATGAAAAGGAAAATGTTTGGGGGGCATATCCACTCACCTAGAACAATTGCCAGAGTCTTCTCCATGCCACTTCTCCGAGACAACGTGTAGAATCCAGATCACTCATCAGCCCCAGCGGAGAGTCGCCTTCAAGACTCTATCTAAGAAATGAAAAGGAAAATGTTTGGGGGGCATGTCCACTCACCTAGAACAATTGCCAGAGTCTTCTCCACGCCACTTCTCCGAGACAACGTGTAGAATCCAGATCACTCATCAGCCCCAGCGGAGAGTCGCCTTCAAGACTCTATCTAAGAAATGAAAAGGAAAATGTTTGGGGGGCATGTCCACTCACCTAGAACAATTGCCAGAGTCTTCTCCACGCCACTTCTCCGAGACAACGTGTAGAATCCAGATCACTCATCAGCCCCAGCGGAGAGTCACCATCAAGACTCTATATGTCCACTCACCTAGAACAATTGCCAGAGTCTTCTCCACGCCACTTCTCCGAGACAACGTGTAGAATCCAGATCACTCATCAGCCCCAGCGGAGAGTCACCATCAAGACTCTATCTAAGAAATGAAAAGGAAAATGTTTGGGGGGCATGTGCACTCACCTTGAACAATTGCAAGAGCCTTCTCCACTCCACTTCTCCGAGTCAACGTGGAGAATCCAGATCACTCATCAGCCACAGTGGAGAGTCGCCGTCAAGACTCTATCTAAGAAATGAAAAGGAAAATGTTTGGGGGGCATGTGCACTCACCTTGAACAATTGCAAGAGTCTTCTCCACTCCACTTCTCCAAGTCAACATGGAGAAACCAGATCACTCATAAGCCCCAGCAGAGAGTCGCCATCAAGGCTCTATCTAAGAAAAGAAAAAGAAAATGTTTGGGGGGCATGTCAACTCACCTAGAACAACTGCCAGAGTCTTCTCCACTCCACTTCTCCGAGACAACGAGTAGAATCCAGATCACTCATCAGCCCCAGAGGAGAGTCACCATCAAGACTCTATCTAAGAAATGAAAAGGAAAATGTTTGGGGGGCATGTCTACTCACCTAGAACAATTGCAAGAGTCTTCTCGGCTACACTCCACATCTGCAAGTCAACTTGTAGAATCCAGATCACCCATCAGCCCCAGCGGAGAGTCGCCATCAAGACTCTATCTAAGAAATGAAAAAGAAAATGTTTGGGGGGCATGTCCACTCACCTAGAACAGTCGCCAGAGTCTTCTCCACTCCACTTCTCGAGATCCGAGTCAACGTGGAGAATCCAGATCACTCATCAGCCCCAGCGGAAAGTCGCCTTCAAGACTCTATCTAAGAAATGAAAAGGAAAATGTTTGGGGGGCATATCCACTCACCTAGAACAATTGCCAGAGTCTTGTCCACTCCACTTCTCCGAGACAACGTGGAGAATCCAGATCACTCATCAGCCCCAGAGGAGAGTCACCATCAAGACTCTATCTAAGAAATGAAAAGGAAAATGTTTGGGGGGCATGTCTACTCACCTAGAACAATTGCCAGAGTCTTCTCCACGCCACTTCTCCGAGACAACGTGTAGAATCCAGATCACTCATCAGCCCCAGCGGAGAGTCGCCTTCAAGACTCTATCTAAGAAATGAAAAAGAAAATGTTTGGGGGGCATGTCCACTCACCTAGAACAATTACCAGAGTCTTCTCCACTCCACTTCTCCGAGACAACGAGTAGAATCCAGATCACTCATCAGCCCCAGCGGAGAGTCACCATCAAGACTCTATCTAAGAAATGAAAAGGAAAATGTTTGGGGGGCATGTGCACTCACCTTGAACAATTGCAAGAGCCTTCTCCACTCCACTTCTCCGAGTCAACGTGGAGAATCCAGATCACTCATCAGCCACAGTGGAGAGTCGCCGTCAAGACTCTATCTAAGAAATGAAAAGGAAAATGTTTGGGGGGCATGTGCACTCACCTTGAACAATTGCAAGAGTCTTCTCCACTCCACTTCTCCAAGTCAACATGGAGAAACCAGATCACTCATAAGCCCCAGCAGAGAGTCGCCATCAAGGCTCTATCTAAGAAATGAAAGAGAAAATGTTTGGGGGGCAGTCCACTCACTTAGAACAACTGCCAGAGTCTTCTCCACTCCACTTCTCCACTCCACTTCTCCGAGACAACGAGTAGAATCCAGATCACTCATCAGCCCCAGAGGAGAGTCACCATCAAGACTCTATCTAAGAAATGAAAAGGAAAATGTTTGGGGGGCATGTCTACTCACCTAGAACAATTGCAAGAGTCTTCTCGGCTACACTCCACATCTGCAAGTCAACTTGTAGAATCCAGATCACCCATCAGCCCCAGCGGAGAGTCGCCATCAAGACTCTTATCTTAGAAATGAAAAGGAAAATGTTTGGGGGGCATATCCACTCACCTAGAACAATTGCCAGAGTCTTCTCCACGCCACTTCTCCGAGACAACGTGTAGAATCCAGATCACTCATCAGCCCCAGCGTAGAGTCGCCTCAAGACTCTATCTAAGAAATGTAAAAGAAAATGTTTGGGGGGCATGTCCACTCACCTAGAACAATTACCAGAGTCTTCTCCACTCCACTTCTCCGAGACAACGAGTAGAATCCAGATCACTCATCAGCCCCAGCGGAGAGTCACCATCAAGACTCTATCTAAGAAATGAAAAGGAAAATGTTTGGGGGGCATGTGCACTCACCTTGAACAATTGCAAGAGCCTTCTCCACTCCACTTCTCCGAGTCAACGTGGAGAATCCAGATCACTCATCAGCCACAGTGGAGAGTCGCCGTCAAGACTATCTAAGAAATGAAAAGGAAAATGTTTGGGGGGCATGTGCACTCACCTTGAACAATTGCAAGAGTCTTCTCCACTCCACTTCTCCAAGTCAATATGGAGAAACCAGATCACTCATAAGCCCCAGCAGAGAGTCGCCATCAAGACTCTATCTAAGAAATGAAAAAGAAAATGTTTGGGGGGCATGTCCACTCACCTAGAACAATTACCAGACTCTTCTCCACTCCACTTCTCCGAGACAACGAGTAGAATCCAGATCACTCATCAGCCCCAGCGGAGAGTCACCTTCAAGACTCTATCTAAGAAATGAAAAGGAAAATGTTTGGGGGGCATGTCCACTCACCTAGAACAATTGCCAGAGTCTTCTCCACGCCACTTCTCCGAGACAACGTGTAGAATCCAGATCACTCATCAGCCCCAGCGGAGAGTCGCCATCAAGACTCTATCTAAGAAATGAAATAGAAAATGTTTGGGGGGCATGTCCACTCACCTTGAACAATTGCAAGAGCCTTCTCCACTCCACTTCTCCGAGTCAGCGTGGAGAAACCAGATCACTCAACAGCTCCAGCAGAGAGTCGCCATCAAGACTCTATGTAAGAAATGAAAAGGAAAATGTTTGGGGGGCATGTCCACTCACCTAGAACAGTTGCCAGAGTCTTCTCCACTCCACTTCTCGAGATCCGAGTCAACGTGGAGAATCCAGATCACTCATCAGCCCCAGCGGAGAGTCGCCTTCAAGACTCTATCTAAGAAATGAAAAGGAAAATGTTTGGGGGGCATATCCACTCACCTAGAACAATTGCCAGAGTCTTGTCCACTCCACTTCTCCGAGACAACGTGGAGAATCCAGATCACTCATCAGCCCCAGAGGAGAGTCACCATCAAGACTCTATCTAAGAAATGAAAAGGAAAATGTTTGGGGGGCATGTCTACTCACCTAGAACAATTGCCAGAGTCTTCTCCACGCCACTTCTCCGAGACAACGTGTAGAATCCAGATCACTCATCAGCCCCAGCGGAGAGTCACCTTCAAGACTCTATCTAAGAAATGAAAAGGAAAATGTTTGGGGGGCATGTCCACTCACCTAGAACAATTGCCAGAGTCTTCTCCACGCCACTTCTCCGAGACAACGTGTAGAATCCAGATCACTCATCAGCCCCAGCGGAGAGTCGCCATCAAGACTCTATCTAAGAAATGAAATAGAAAATGTTTGGGGGGCATGTCCACTCACCTTGAACAATTGCAAGAGCCTTCTCCACTCCACTTCTCCGAGTCAGCGTGGAGAAACCAGATCACTCAACAGCTCCAGCAGAGAGTCGCCATCAAGACTCTATGTAAGAAATGAAAAGGAAAATGTTTGGGGGGCATGTCCACTCACCTAGAACAATTACCAGAGTCTTCTCCACTCCACTTCTCCGAGACAACGAGTAGAATCCAGATCACTCATCAGCCCCAGCGGAGAGTCACCATCAAGACTCTATCTAAGAAATGAAAAGGAAAATGTTTGGGGGGCATGTGCACTCACCTTGAACAATTGCAAGAGCCTTCTCCACTCCACTTCTCCGAGTCAACGTGGAGAATCCAGATCACTCATCAGCCACAGTGGAGAGTCGCCGTCAAGACTCTATCTAAGAAATGAAAAGGAAAATGTTTGGGGGGCATGTGCACTCACCTTGAACAATTGCAAGAGTCTTCTCCACTCCACTTCTCCAAGTCAACATGGAGAAACCAGATCACTCATAAACCCCAGCAGAGAGTCGCCATCAAGGCTCTATCTAAGAAATGAAAGAGAAAATGTTTGGGGGGCAGTCCACTCACTTAGAACAACTGCCAGAGTCTTCTCCACTCCACTTCTCCACTCCACTTCTCCGAGACAACGAGTAGAATCCAGATCACTCATCAGCCCCAGAGGAGAGTCACCATCAAGACTCTATCTAAGAAATGAAAAGGAAAATGTTTGGGGGGCATGTCTACTCACCTAGAACAATTGCAAGAGTCTTCTCGGCTACACTCCACATCTGCAAGTCAACTTGTAGAATCCAGATCACCCATCAGCCCCAGCGGAGAGTCGCCATCAAGACTCTATGTAAGAAATGAAAAGGAAAATGTTTGGGGGGCATGTCCACTCACCTAGAACAGTTGCCAGAGTCTTCTCCACTCCACTTCTCGAGATCCGAGTCAACGTGGAGAATCCAGATCACTCGTCAGCCCCAGCGGAGAGTCGCCTTCAAGACTCTATCTAACAAATGAAAAGGAAAATGTTTGGGGGGCATATCCACTCACCTAGAACAATTGCCAGAGTCTTCTCCACGCCACTTCTCGAGATCCGAGTCAACGTGGAGAATCCAGATCACTCATCAGCCCCAGAGGAGAGTCACCATCAAGACTCTATCTAAGAAATGAAAAGGAAAATGTTTGGGGGGCATGTCTACTCACCTAGAACAATTGCAAGAGTCTTCTCGGCTACACTCCACATCTGCAAGTCAACGTGGAGAATCCAGATCACTCATCAGCCCCAGCAGAGAGTCACCATCAAGACTCTATCTAAGAAATGAAAAGGAAAATGTTTGGGGGGCATGTCTACTCACCTAGAACAATTGCAAGAGTCTTCTCGGCTACACTCCACATCTGCAAGTCAACGTGGAGAATCCAGATCACTCATCAGCCCCAGCAGAGAGTCACCATCAAGACTCTATCTAAGAAATGAAAAGGTAAATGTTTGGGGGGCATATCCACTCACCTAGAACAATTTCCAGAGTCTTCTCCACGCCACTTCTCCGAGTCAACGTGGAGAATCCAGATCACTCATCAGCCACAGTGGAGAGTCGCCGTCAAGACTCTATCTAAGAAATGAAAAGGAAAATGTTTGGGGGGCATGTGCACTCACCTTGAACAATTGCAAGAGTCTTCTCCACTCCACTTCTCCAAGTCAACATGGAGAAACCAGATCACTCATAAGCCCCAGCAGAGAGTCGCCATCAAGGCTCTATCTAAGAAATGAAAGAGAAAATGTTTGGGGGGCAGTCCACTCACTTAGAACAACTGCCAGAGTCTTCTCCACTCCACTTCTCCACTCCACTTCTCCGAGACAACGAGTAGAATCCAGATCACTCATCAGCCCCAGAGGAGAGTCACCATCAAGACTCTATCTAAGAAATGAAAAGGAAAATGTTTGGGGGGCATGTCTACTCACCTAGAACAATTGCAAGAGTCTTCTCGGCTACACTCCACATCTGCAAGTCAACTTGTAGAATCCAGATCACCCATCAGCCCCAGCGGAGAGTCGCCATCAAGACTCTATCTAAGAAATGAAAAAGAAAATGTTTGGGGGGCATGTCCACTCACCTAGAACAATTGCCAGAGTCTTGTCCACTCCACTTCTCCGAGACAATGTGGAGAATCCAGATCACTCATCAGCCCCAGAGGAGAGTCACCATCAAGACTCTATCTAAGAAATGAAAAGGAAAATGTTTGGGGGGCATGTCTACTCACCTAGAACAATTACAAGAGTCTTCTCGGCTACACTCCACATCTGCAAGTCAACGTGGAGAATCCAGATCACTCATCAGCCCCAGAGGAGAGTCACCATCAAGACTCTATCTAAGAAATGAAAAGGAAAATGTTTGGGGGGCATGTCTACTCACCTAGAACAATTGCAAGAGTCTTCTCGGCTACACTCCACATCTGCAAGTCAACTTGTAGAATCCAGATCACCCATCAGCCCCAGCGGAGAGTCGCCATCAAGACTCTATGTAAGAAATGAAAAGGAAAATGTTTGGGGGGCATGTCCACTCACCTAGAACAGTTGCCAGAGTCTTCTCCACTCCACTTCTCGAGATCCGAGTCAACGTGGAGAATCCAGATCACTCGTCAGCCCCAGCGGAGAGTCGCCTTCAAGACTCTATCTAACAAATGAAAAGGAAAATGTTTGGGGGGCATATCCACTCACCTAGAACAATTGCCAGAGTCTTCTCCACGCCACTTCTCGAGATCCGAGTCAACGTGGAGAATCCAGATCACTCATCAGCCCCAGAGGAGAGTCACCATCAAGACTCTATCTAAGAAATGAAAAGGAAAATGTTTGGGGGGCATGTCTACTCACCTAGAACAATTGCAAGAGTCTTCTCGGCTACACTCCACATCTGCAAGTCAACGTGGAGAATCCAGATCACTCATCAGCCCCAGCAGAGAGTCACCATCAAGACTCTATCTAAGAAATGAAAAGGAAAATGTTTGGGGGGCATGTCTACTCACCTAGAACAATTGCAAGAGTCTTCTCGGCTACACTCCACATCTGCAAGTCAACGTGGAGAATCCAGATCACTCATCAGCCCCAGCAGAGAGTCACCATCAAGACTCTATCTAAGAAATGAAAAGGTAAATGTTTGGGGGGCATATCCACTCACCTAGAACAATTTCCAGAGTCTTCTCCACGCCACTTCTCCGAGTCAACGTGGAGAATCCAGATCACTCATCAGCCACAGTGGAGAGTCGCCGTCAAGACTCTATCTAAGAAATGAAAAGGAAAATGTTTGGGGGGCATGTGCACTCACCTTGAACAATTGCAAGAGTCTTCTCCACTCCACTTCTCCAAGTCAACATGGAGAAACCAGATCACTCATAAGCCCCAGCAGAGAGTCGCCATCAAGGCTCTATCTAAGAAATGAAAGAGAAAATGTTTGGAGGGCAGTCCACTCACTTAGAACAACTGCCAGAGTCTTCTCCACTCCACTTCTCCACTCCACTTCTCCGAGACAACGAGTAGAATCCAGATCACTCATCAGCCCCAGAGGAGAGTCACCATCAAGACTCTATCTAAGAAATGAAAAGGAAAATGTTTGGGGGGCATGTCTACTCACCTAGAACAATTGCAAGAGTCTTCTCGGCTACACTCCACATCTGCAAGTCAACTTGTAGAATCCAGATCACCCATCAGCCCCAGCGGAGAGTCGCCATCAAGACTCTATCTAAGAAATGAAAAAGAAAATGTTTGGGGGGCATGTCCACTCACCTAGAACAATTGCCAGAGTCTTGTCCACTCCACTTCTCCGAGACAATGTGGAGAATCCAGATCACTCATCAGCCCCAGAGGAGAGTCACCATCAAGACTCTATCTAAGAAATGAAAAGGAAAATGTTTGGGGGGCATGTCTACTCACCTAGAACAATTACAAGAGTCTTCTCGGCTACACTCCACATCTGCAAGTCAACGTGGAGAATCCAGATCACTCATCAGCCCCAGCAGAGAGTCACCATCAAGACTCTATCTAAGAAATGAAAAGGAAAATGTTTGGGGGGCATATCCACTCACCTAGAACAATTGCCAGAGTCTTCTCCACGCCACTTCTCCGAGACAACGTGTAGAATCCAGATCACTCATCAGCCCCAGCGGAGAGTCGCCTTCAAGACTCTATCTAAGAAATGCAAAAGAAAATGTTTGGGGGGCATGTCCACTCACCTAGAACAATTACCAGAGTCTTCTCCACTCCACTTCTCCAAGACAACGAGTAGAATCCAGATCACTCATCAGGCCCAGCGGAGAGTCACCATCAAGACTCTATCTAAGAAATGAAAAGGAAAATGTTTGGGGGGCATGTGCACTCACCTTGAACAATTGCAAGAGCCTTCTCCACTCCACTTCTCCGAGTCAACGTGGAGAATCCAGATCACTCATCAGCCACAGTGGAGAGTCGCCGTCAAGACTATCTAAGAAATGAAAAGGAAAATGTTTGGGGGGCATGTGCACTCACCTTGAACAATTGCAAGAGTCTTCTCCACTCCACTTCTCCAAGTCAATATGGAGAAACCAGATCACTCATAAGCCCCAGCAGAGAGTCGCCATCAAGACTCTATCTAAGAAATGAAAAAGAAAATGTTTGGGGGGCATGTCCACTCACCTAGAACAACTGCCAGAGTCTTCTCCACTCCACTTCTCCGAGACAACGAGTAGAATCCAGATCACTCATCAGCCCCAGCGGAGAGTCGCCATCAAGACTCTATCTAAGAAATGAAAAGGAAAATGTTTGGGGGGCATGTCCACTCACCTAGAACAAATGCAGGAGTCTTCTCCACTCCACTTCTCCGAGACAACGTGGAGAATCCAGATCACTCATCACCCCCAGCGGAGAGTAGCCGTCAAGACTCTATCTAAGAAATGAAAAGGAAAATGTTTGGGGGGCATGTCCACTCACCTTGAACAATTGCAAGAGTCTTCTCCACTCCACTTCTCCGAGTGAACGTGGAGAATCCAGATCACTCATCAGCCTCAGTGGAGAGTTGCCGTCAAGACTCTATCTATGAAATGAAAAGGAAAATGTTTGGAGGGCATGTTAACTCACCTAGAACAATTGCCAGAGTCTTCCTCACGCCACTTCTCCGAGACAACGTGTAGAATCCAGATCACTCATCAGCCCCAGCAGAGAGTCGCCTTCAAGACTCTATCTAAGAAATGAAAAAGAAAATGTTTGGGGGGCATGTCCACTCACCTAGAACAATTACCAGAGTCTTCTCCACTCCACTTCTCCGAGACAACGAGTAGAATCCAGATCACTCATCAGCCCCAGCGGAGAGTCACCATCAAGACTCTAACTAAGAAATGAAAAGGAAAATGTTTGGGGGGCATGTGCACTCACCTTGAACAATTGCAAGAGCCTTCTCCACTCCACTTCTCCGAGTCAACGTGGAGAATCCAGATCACTCATCAGCCCCAGCGGAGAGTCGCCGTCAAGACTCTATCTAAGAAATGAAAAGGAAAATGTTTGGGGGGCATGTGCACTCACCTTGAACAATTGCAAGAGTCTTCTCCACTCCACTTCTCCAAGTCAACATGGAGAAACCAGATCACTCATAAGCCCCAGCAGAGAGTCGCCATCAAGGCTCTATCTAATAAATGAAAAAGAAAATGTTTGGGGGGCATGTCCACTCACCTAGAACAACTGCCAGAGTCTTCTCCACTCCACTTCTCCACTCCACTTCTCCGAGACAACGAGTAGAATCCAGATCACTCATCAGCCCCAGAGGAGAGTCACCATCAAGACTCTATCTAAGAAATGAAAAAGAAAATGTTTGGGGGGCATGTCTACTCACCTAGAACAATTGCAAGAGTCTTCTCGGCTACACTCCACATCTGCAAGTCAACTTGTAGAATCCAGATCACCCATCAGCCCCAGCGGAGAGTCGCCATCAAGACTCTATCTAAGAAATGAAAAAGAAAATGTTTGGGGGGCATGTCCACTCACCTAGAACAATTGCCAGAGTCTTGTCCACTCCACTTCTCCGAGACAACGTGGAGAATCCAGATCACTCATCAGCCCCAGAGGAGAGTCACCATCAAGACTCTATCTAAGAAATGAAAAGGAAAATGTTTGGGGGGCATGTCTACTCACCTAGAACAATTGCAAGAGTCTTCTCGGCTACACTCCACATCTGCAAGTCAACGTGGAGAATCCAGATCACTCATCAGCCACAGTGGAGAGTCGCCGTCAAGACTATCTAAGAAATGAAAAGGAAAATGTTTGGGGGGCATGTGCACTCACCTTGAACAATTGCAAGAGTCTTCTCCACTCCACTTCTCCAAGTCAATATGGAGAAACCAGATCACTCATAAGCCCCAGCAGAGAGTCGCCATCAAGACTCTATCTAAGAAATGAAAAAGAAAATGTTTGGGGGGCATGTCCACTCACCTAGAACAACTGCCAGAGTCTTCTCCACTCCACTTCTCCGAGACAACGAGTAGAATCCAGATCACTCATCAGCCCCAGCGGAGAGTCGCCATCAAGACTCTATCTAAGAAATGAAAAGGAAAATGTTTGGGGGGCATGTCCACTCACCTAGAACAAATGCAGGAGTCTTCTCGGCTACACTCCACATCTGCAAGTCAACGTGGAGAATCCAGATCACTCATCAGCCACAGTGGAGAGTCGCCGTCAAGACTATCTAAGAAATGAAAAGGAAAATGTTTGGGGGGCATGTGCACTCACCTTGAACAATTGCAAGAGTCTTCTCCACTCCACTTCTCCAAGTCAATATGGAGAAACCAGATCACTCATAAGCCCCAGCAGAGAGTCGCCATCAAGACTCTATCTAAGAAATGAAAAAGAAAATGTTTGGGGGGCATGTCCACTCACCTAGAACAACTGCCAGAGTCTTCTCCACTCCACTTCTCCGAGACAACGAGTAGAATCCAGATCACTCATCAGCCCCAGCGGAGAGTCGCCATCAAGACTCTATCTAAGAAATGAAAAGGAAAATGTTTGGGGGGCATGTCCACTCACCTAGAACAAATGCAGGAGTCTTCTCCACTCCACTTCTCCGAGACAATGTGGAGAATCCAGATCACTCATCAGCCAAAGCGGAGAGTCGCCTTCAAGACTCTATCTAAGAAATGAAAAGGAAAATGTTTGGGGGGCATATCCACTCACCTAGAACAATTGCCAGAGTCTTGTCCACTCCACTTCTCCGAGACAACGTGGAGAATCCAGATCACTCATCAGCCTCAGTGGAGAGTTGCCGTCAAGACTCTATCTATGAAATGAAAAGGAAAATGTTTGGAGGGCATGTTAACTCACCTAGAAGAATTGCAAGTGTCTTCTCACTCTACTTCTCCGAGTCAACGCGTAGAATCCAGATCACTCATCAGCCACAGTGGAGAGTCGCCGTCAAGACTCTATCTAAGAAATTAAAAGGAAAAAGTTTGGGCAGCTTGTCCACTCACCTAGAACAAATGTTAGATCCACGAATCTCCTCCACTCCACTTCTGTGAGACAATGTAGTGAATCCAGGTCGAACCTCACCCCATGCGGAGTCGCTGACCAGAAGTTGGAAGACTCAAGCTACAGAATGAGAAGAGGAACGTTTGGGGGCATGTCCACTCACCTAGAACAAAAGGTCGATCAATCTCCTCCACTCCACTTCTGCGAGATAATGTAGTGAATCCAGGTCCATCATCACCCCATGTGGAGTCAATGAACATAATTTGGAAGACTCTAGCTAATGAATGAAAAGAAAAATGTTTGGGGGCATGTTCACTCACCTAGAACAAATGTCATTTCCAGGAGTCTTCTCCACTCCACTTCTCCGAGTCAACGTGGAGAATCCAGATCACTCATCAGCCCCAGCGGAGAGTCGCCGTCAAGACTCTATTTAAGAAATGAAAAGTAAAATGTTTGGGTAGCATGTCCACTCACCTAGAACAAAATTTAGATCCATGAATCTCCTCCACTCCACTTCTGTGAGACAATGTAGTGAATCCAGGTCTAACCTCACCCCATGTGGAGTCGCTGACCAGAATTTGGGGAAAAATGTCTGGGGGCATGTTGACTCACCTAGAACAAATGTGCCTTCTACGAGTCTCCTCCACTCCACTTCTTCAACGAGACAATGGAGAATCGAGATCGATCCACCCTCGCTGGAGAGTCGCCGATCAGACTTTGGAAGACTCTATATAGCTAAAGAATGGGAACGAAAATGTTTGAGAGGCATGTCCACTCACCTAGAACAATGTAATTTCCAGGAGTCTTCACCTCTCCTCTTCTTTGGTTCAATGTGGAGAATCCTCATCCGCTGCGGAGAATCGCCGTCTAGACATTGGAAGACTGTTGCGGTCTAGTTCCGAGACTACATGTAGGTGGGGACAGCGAACGAATCTGGTGAGGGGAGAGGCGGGGCACCATCAGCAAAATACAAAGGCAGGTGTCACAGCCGGCGACAACAGAGAGAAGTGTGAGAGTAGAATGTTGAGCACGGGCTTGGTGGAGAATGGCGTCATGAGGACGGTGGACTTGTGCGGCACACAATGACTCAACAGAACCATTATTATGACTGGCGCGGTAGAAGGTAAAGAGGACCCTCTCTCAGAGTGTGGTTTCGTCTCCTGTCGCGCTTCAGAGTTGATCACCTGTTCACTAGTTCACAACGAAATGAGAAAACTGATAATACTGCAGCACAAGGATTTCAGAATTCCCGCCAAAAATATTACAGCCGGTTCGCAACATTGACCAATCAGAACCCAGCGTGCTAAATCCCGGGTTCCATCCGCGGGCTTTTACGGGAGACGTCAAGGCGGGTGACGGAAAGATGGGTAGTTTGAGGTGGAAAGAGGAAGGCTGGTGTGGGAACTACTTGCCAGGTCCAGTGTGGGGACTACTTGCCAGGTCCAGTGTGGGGACTACTTGCCAGGTCCAGTGTGGGAACTACTAGCCAGGTCCAGTGTGGGGACTACTTGCCAGGTCCAGTGGGAACTACTTGCCAGGTCCAGTGTGGGAACTACTTGCCAGGTCCAGTGTGGGAACTACTTGCCAGGTCCAGTGTGGGAACTACTTGTCAGGTCCAGTGTGGAACTACTTGTCAGGTCCAGTGTGGGAACTACTTGCCAGGTCCAGTGTGGGAACTACTTGCCAGGTCCAGTGTGTGAACTACTTGCCAGGTCTAGTGTGGGAACTACTTGCCAGGTCCAGTGTGGGAACTACTTGCCAGTGGGAACTACTTGCCAGGTCCAGTGTGGGAACTACTTGCCAGGTCCAGTGTGGGAACTACTTGCCAGGTCCAGTGTGGGAATAACTTGCCAGGTCCAGTGTGGGAACTACTTGCCAGGTCCAGTGTGGGAACTACTTGCCAGGTCCAGTGGGAACTACTTGCCAGGTCCAGTGTGGGAACTACTTGCCATTTCCAGTGTGGGAACTACTTGCCAGGTCCATTGTGTGAACTACTTGCCAGATCAAGTGTAGAACTACTTGCCAGGTCCAGTGTGGAACAAATTGCCAGGTCCAGTGTGGGAACTAATTGCCAGGTCCATGCAGTGTGGAACTAGCTAATTGGCAGGTCCAGTGTGGGAACTACTTGTCAGGTCCAGTGTGGAACTACTTGTCAGGTCCAGTGTGGGAACTACTTGCCAGGTCCAGTGTGGGAACTACTTGCCAGGTCCAGTGTGTGAACTACTTGCCAGGTCTAGTGTGGGAACTACTTGCCAGGTCCAGTGTGGGAACTACTTGCCAGTGGGAACTACTTGCCAGGTCCAGTGTGGGAACTACTTGCCAGGTCCAGTGTGTGAACTACTTGCCAGGTCTAGTGTGGGAACTACTTGCCAGGTCCAGTGTGGGAACTACTTGCCAGTGGGAACTACTTGCCAGGTCCAGTGTGGGAACTACTTGCCAGGTCCAGTGTGTGAACTACTTGCCAGGTCTAGTGTGGGAACTACTTGCCAGGTCCAGTGTGGGAACTACTTGCCAGTGGGAACTACTTGCCAGGTCCAGTGTGGGAACTACTTGCCAGGTCCAGTGTGGGAACTACTTGCCAGATCCAGTGTGGGAACTATACTTGCCAGGTCCAGTGTGGGAACTACTTGCCAGGTCCAGTGTGGGAACTACTTGCCAGGTCCATGTGGGAACTACTTGCCAGGTCCAGTGTGGGAACAACTTGCCAGGTCCTGGTGGGAACTACTTGCCAGGTCCAGTGTGGGAACTACTTGCCAGGTCCAGTGTGGGAACTACTTGCCATTTCCGGTGTGGGAACTACTTGCCAGGTCCATTGTGTGAACTACTTGCCAGATCAAGTGTAGAACTACTTGCCAGGTCCAGTGTGGAACAAATTGCCAGGTCCAGTGTGGAACAAATTGCCAGGTCCAGTGTGGGAACTACTTGCCATTTCCAGTGTGGGAACTACTTGCTAGGTCCATTGTGTGAACTACTTGCCAGATCAAGTGTAGAACTACTTGCCAGGTCCAGTGTGGAACAAATTGCCAGGTCCAGTGTGGGAGTCTTGTTGGTCATGAAAACACTCGAAGATGAACGGTATGACATTGTGGTTATAAAGGCTTATAAGTGTACCGTTTCTGAGATTTGGAGAGATTCTTATGTATTAGCATATATATTGCGTGTACGTCGTATCCCTACATACAGAGTCTACCGACTCTGTGATTACGGCTAGTCATATGTCAGGGGTTGGCTGCATGTAGTCTTTTTCTCATAGATACATCCATTTCCAAATGGATGTAGAGTACTTGTAGGGCCTCCTTTTCATGTTTGAAGCAGCCGAAAAATAGCAGTTGATTTTTTGGCTGGCCATGGAGTTGTCACAGTGGATCTTAACTTGCTATATGCTGTGAGTTTAATTTGGAGCACAAAAACATGCAGAGAACTGGATCTATAGAGTATGTTCAAGTGGTCAATGATGTCATCTCCCCCCAACTGTATTTTTACGGTCTTCCCACGGTATTCTGCAGAGAAGGGTGCTTCATAAGATGCAAGTGTAATATCAGTGCCAAGAAAAGATGTCATCGGGATGGTGTAGTGGGAGGGGGTTAATTGGGGGGGGGGGGGGGGGGGGGGGGGGGGGGGGGGGGGGGGTTGCATACTCAAAGGGTGCACCACAGTATCAGTTTCGTTTGTGTAGGTAGCTATAATTATTATGAGTAAGCTAGTGTATAAACAATGTGGTATTGCTATAGTAGAATTGCTTGCCACAAAATGCACTACATGCTCCATTCATACATCAATGAGGGGTTTACTATGATGGTGACTAACGAGGGCCTGGAGAAGGCAGAGCCTATTGACCTGGGTCCCTTGGGACCGACAGCTTTAAATCCCCTCCGAATGATGCGGTGTGATCTATTTCAGGTGAAACACCTTCAATTGAGAACACACCTACTTATTATGTAGGGTAGAGCTGAGTCAACTCCTATGACAATGGTGGGACTCAAACCAGCAACCTTTTGATTAGAAGTCAAAATAATGCTTTAACTAACGAATTCTTCCCACCAAGACAGCACATTTTCATGCATTCAGCACACACCACCTTTCCCACAGCATTCGCTCCTCAGCGGCCAGACTTGGTGGGGCTCGCACACATAGAGAGCCCCCTCTGGCAATACTGTTAATGATATTCATGACCCCCCACAAGCCCAGCAATCGGAGGTCAAAGGTGGATGTCAGCCCAGATTTTCGCCCAGCATTTCCCTAAACTTGGGCCACATCTGACTGATGGCACACCTTACACCACCAATTTGCATGTTTTCTTGAGGCCCTGGGCGGGGTCTATGAATCTCAAAAATCCTCGGGTCAATGAATCTGGAAGGTCTATTCCTGACAACAGCAAGTATTGCTGTATATGTCGTACTGTATGTCATGTAACTAACATACAGCAGAATGGTAATATCGTTATAGAGTATTGATTAATTAACACTCTAATGATGTACACTGACAAAACACAACAAAACATTAATAACAGGTTTCAAGACTCTTCAGTGCTGCTGCCCCCTGCACTAATGTCAGTTGAAACAGATGTTAAAGAGCTGTGGTGACTCTTCTCCCAAGTGTTGTCCAGGTGATGGCTTGCTGGCGGGGACATGTCTGGGTAGTGGCTCGCTGGTAGCCCTAGCCCGAATTCACTATCGATTTTCCCCCCGCTAGTCTTTACATCGGCTTTGCCATTAGCTGCTAGATCTACTTCGGAAGGCTTATGTACAGGAGTGAGGTCAATGGTATCCTCACCCCAGTGCATTTCAACCTGTGGCACCCTAGAGGGAGAACTACCACGGGATGTTGACTTCAGTTCCATTTTGACTGCCAATTCAGAAGGAGAAATACTCACTTGTGAATCGATCTGCGATAGCTTCTGCTCCAAATCAGGAATCTTCTTGTCTTCTGATTCACTCACTTCAAGTGCATCATGCAGGTCTGTGTTTGTAACTGGGAACAATTTGTTTGACTCCGAGTGTGGAAGAGTTGACTCTGAGCTAGATTTGGAAGCTGGGGTTACTTCATCTTCCCAGAGTCTGGCACCAAAGTTCACTCCGTCACTATGATCTTGCACAGGCGTAGTTTTGTATGAACGCAGCCCTTCCGTTTCCACAGAAGGCTTTGAGAGGGTAGACTGATGTAGATGCGAGTGATGACTGCCTAATGCATGAGAGCTTCTTTTAATATTGTCTGCTTCCGTGAGCAAGGAGGAAGGAACTTGATACGTTGCTGCTGCTTCATGTGGCTGATGCATGCCAAAATGTCTTGTAAGGATTTCTGATTGGGACTGGAGCTGTGGGGAGGAGGAAAGAACGGGCTTGATGAGTATTTCTTGACAAGTTGGTCTACGTATCTCAGCTTGTGTATTGCGGTGTGGAGGCTGCATGCATGTATACGGACAGCAAACACCATGACCGGCCCTAGCAACTGTGAGTGTGTGGTAACAACACACAAAGTGTTCATAACAACCTTCTTTCTCTCTCCAGCCTTTGATAAAGGTTTATGCTCTTCCTGGGATGCAGCTTCCTCACACCTATAGTAAGTGAATCAAAGATGGACTCTACAACGGTCATGTTCTCATACAACAATCATGTTCTCATACAATGCTACAACATTCAGATCTGTTAATCTGTTTAGTGAGTTGGTTTTGGTCCACAGAGCTGCAGATATACATGGAGCTAACTACTAATAGCTAGCTACACAAACGTATGCACAAGCTACACCAATGTAATCATATGAACATGCCAAAACCTCAGAGTGCTTAGACTACATCCACACAATAATACCATCCCCCCCCCCCCCCCCCCCAGGCATACATTGACCTGACCTGTCACAAGGTTGTCCTCCCTTCAATTTCACCAGCCTGAAGTGGGAAGACTTGCTGCCCAGCATCTTGCCACACTTGTGGCGGAACTCACAGCAGGTGCTCACACGCGAGTCCATCATCCCATCCACGTAGAGGGTAAGACCAAATGGCAGTCCAAGATGGCGACGAGAGGTGAAAGTGAAGTGCTCTGAATATTTTGTGAGATGAAGATGGAGGATAAATGTTTGTACCGATTAATAATGCCTCATTACTCCTAAAACCACGCAACAAAAGCACGTATTGGAGGTTTGTGTGTATAGTTGGGTTACACGAGTTCGATTTCTGCAGAAGTGTGTATAGTCGAGCTACGTGAGTTCGATTTCTGCAGAAGTGTATAATATAGTTGAGCTACGTGAGTTCGATTTTCTGCAGAAGTGTATATACGTATAATCGAGCAGCATAAGTAGCAGGGGGTGCTCTAATAACTGTATTCTTCATGCCATTCTGTGTGGTGCAAGTGCAATAGTGTACGCCATTAACTCTTCAACATGGAGAATTGCAAAGGTAAGGACTACAGCTGAAGTCGCATTAAAATCTAAACCTAACGAAATACATAGACCATTAATGCAACACCAAAGCTCCACCCACCTCTGGGTCTCACTGTCCGCCTGTATAGTACCACGGTGTTCCCCCCGCAATGCTGCTGCAGGACAGTGACCTCCGAACGGCTGGTATCCACACTTCCCTCCAGGTGGAGACTTTTCCCAACATAGCACAGTGTGATCTGCACCTCAGAATGAACCTAATCAGTAGATCAGTCACAAGAGCTAGTGTACGTGTATGTTGCTGTCTACAGTGTGTAGTTTAGGCCTTGGCAAAATTTTTATAATATTTATGTTGGCACAATTTTAGGCTAATATTGAAATTGAATGCACATGATCGTAGTGCACTCTCTTGCCCTATGATTGTGCTCTCCCTAGGCACTCAAAGCACGCTCTAACTTACTCTCTACTAACAGCAGTAAGTACGTGGTAATCACACCACAGAGAAACAGCCAACCTGTGACATGTCAGCATGGTACCACACAGCTACAGTATAACCACAGAAACAGTCAGTCTGTGGACATGTCAGCAGTGGTAGCAGGTAGCTACAGTAAGCACGTGGTATGTCAGCAGTGGTAGCAGGTAGCTACAGTAAGCACGTGGTATGTCAGCAGTGGTAGCAGGTAGCTACAGTAAGCACGTGGTATGTCAGCAGTGGTAGCAGGTAGCTACAGTAAGCACGTGGTATGTCAGCAGTGGTAGCAGGTAGCTACAGTAAGCACGTGGTATGTCAGCAGTGGTAGCAGGTAGCTACAGTAAGCACGTGGTATGTCAGCAGTGGTAGCAGGTAGCTACAGTAAGCACGTGGTATGTCAGCAGTGGTAGCAGGTAGCTACAGTAAGCACGTGGTATGTCAGCAGTGGTAGCAGGTAGCTACAGTAAGCACGTGGTATGTCAGCAGCGCATGGTAGCAGGTAGCTACAGTAAGCACGTGGTATGTCAGCAGCGCATGGTAGCAGGTAGCATGAATATGCACACCCATCAAACACTGTAATGCTTGGACGACATGTTGGCATGTCTGCATGATGTGTGTAGTTTGGCAAAAAATATGGTACAATCGTATGTGATCAAACGTCTAGATCTAACACTTACACTTGCTCTCTTGCTGACAGTCGACTGTTGCTTGATGGTACCGGTATTCACGGGAGTCCTGGGCTTGGGGGAGGAGTGGGGGCGGGGAACAGGAGTGGAGGTACCAGATGGCAGGTGTTTGTAATAGGGGCTTTGGGGTCGATGGGAGGATATGCTCTTTGCATTTTTGGATAAATGTTTGAAGTCTGGGAGAGAGAGACTGAGTTTGTTATGTGTACAGAGGTGGGGAGGGGGTGGAGGGGTGGCAGGGTGGAAAGGGTTGAATTGTTGAGTGCCATCTGGGTGTCTTCTCTGGTTCTGAGATGGTGGAAGGGAAGGAAAGGGAAGTCAGGGAGGGAGGGAGAGAGGGAGGGAGGGAGAGAGGGAGGGAGGGAGGGAGTGAATGAGGTAGGGAGAGTATGAAGGAGGGGGAGGGGAGGATGAATGTGGGAGGGAGAGGGAGGGGAGGAGGGAGGGAAGATGAATCAGGGAGGGAGAGGGAGGGGAGGAGGGAGGGAAGATGAATCAGGGAGGGAGAAGGAGGGGAGGAGGGAGGGAGGGGGCAGATGAGGGAGGGGAGAGAGGAGACAGATAAATTTGGGTAATTAATATTCCGTACAATGGTATCTGACCTTCACTCTCTCTACTATTTCAAACTTGGCCAAGAGCTCCAATTTCTGCCTCATCTCTGCCCCTTGCTTCCTCTGTAGTAACAAGAAACAGTAGAATCAGTGCCATGCAAGATGATGCAACACACATTCGAATTCTCTGCAGCCAACATGCTATAAGTATTCTCTTCACATTCCATGCTACACTTAGCATTTAGACCCATTCATCTCTCTTCCCTCTCCCCTCTCCCCTCTCCCCTCCCCTCTCCCCTCCCCTCTCCCCTCCCCTCTCCTCCCCTCTCCCTCTCCCCTCCCTTTCCTAACCTCCATCTCAATGGCCTTGCTCACAATGGTACTCGCCAATAACTCCTTGGCACAGCGTTGGTGCTCTTTGCGAGCAGCAGCCATGCGAATTTCACTCTCTTCCACGATCCTACCATTGCGTGTGATCTGTGGAGGAAACATGCATGTAATACAACCCTAACTTGCTAAACTTGTGAAGCTGTAATTAACACAATCATTACACTCCTGGTAGGGGAAAAATTGTGCCGCGTAATGTAATCAATAATAAACGTTTGACTACTTCGGAATGGCCTACAAAGATTCTGACTACACCGTCGTGATCGCTATGATGCAGTGACACAAAATCAAAAGGTGCTGAAACTCACCTTGGTGGTAGAGATATGAACTCTTTTGTCTTGCCGTTGGCCACCATTGCTCGAGCGCTCTCTTCGACTTTCGGTGGCAGTACAGCCCTCAGGAAAGGCACACAAAGATTCTGACCACACGGCCGTCGTTCACTGACGTTTACATGGCAAAACTCACCGTGCATTCGAAGTTGTGAGCACTGCAGTAATTTCTTGTCTTCCTTTCGGCCGCCATTGCTAGCGATCGACTGAGTGCGGTTGCCACGTGGCATGTGCGTTAATTGGAATGAGTTGCGATACCTAGCTTGCGCTACCAGCGAGTTGCAACCGGTTGCAACGGCTGCTAGCTACCAGGAGTGCGGTTGATACATTAAGATTTTAACCGTGTGTTTGTGTGTCTGTGTGTGTGTAACGGAAGTGGGATGTTCGTGGGGTGGGACTAGACTATAGTGACGCGCGACCTTTGTACTTCAATTTACTGAACCTCGAACTCCGCGCAGAATGTTTGAGAACATTGGGCATGGGCTGGAATATTCCAGAACAGCTGGCAGATGCAATTGGGGAGCAGCAGTCGAAGCGGACGCAATTGGGGAGCTGCAGTTAAAGCGGACGCAATCGGGGAGCAGCAGCTGAAGTGGATGTAATCGGGGAGCAGCAGTTGAAGCGGACACAATCAGGGAGCAGCAGCTGAAGCGGACGCAATCGGGGAGCAGCAGCTCTGCACAGAGCTGTCTGGAGCCGGATTGCTCACGTAGGCGAACGAGGGGCAAGTAGCTGAGCGAACGAAGCGAGCGAAGCTACTTGTTATTACTACGAAACTGAAGTGCAGCCTAATTTATTTGGGGAGTACCTCAATAGGACATAGCTACCTCTGTAAGGTGACCATACCAACAGTTGTGTTGTTACTATAGCAACAGAACTGGCCAGCATAGGGAACACTGACTTCAATACACACCAAACTGCAAAGCAGATATTCACTCCGAAATGTCGACAATAATGGTCAGGTATTCAAATCCAGGATGTGACTGTAGTACCACCCACTGTAAAGCTAATTAGCAATGAGCAAACACATTTCAGTGATCTACCAGGAGGCTTGTGGTTCTGTGCCAGGCGGTAGTTTCTGCTGAACCAAAAGTGGTAATTATTCATGTAATGAATTCTGTAAACTAGTGATTGAGGACAACTTTCAAAAAATTACAGTACTTATATTCACTGCTGTGGTCTTGCCATGCAGAACAGGTGTCCTAATTAATTCAGGAGTCCTACCCACTGCATCACTATTGATTGGCAGAGATACAGGCCACGAACAGCTTGTGCATACCCACTGTCTCCTTCAATGTCTCAATACTTGGGGTAGCCTCGTTTTGAAGGCCTGGGTACGAGGCTAGCCAATATTAATTGTGATGTCAATGATGTCAGTCACGGCAGCTGCAATCACACAGGATCTAGCGCTGCCTTCATATGCACAACCTCTACCGGCTAGTTATTGTATAGCTTTGCAAAATATTAATATTGCGTATTTGTTTTTCAATATTACTGTCATAGCACAACTGGCCACACAGACCACAAAGGGTAGTATATGCGCTTGTGATAAGGCTCATCTTGTGTCTCCCTACACAGGAAAAACTACCTGTAGATATGGGACTAGATGGGCACTGTAACAATCAGAGCTGCTCAGTGTCAACACTGTCCGCTCGCCCATTGAGTCTGTGGTGGGAACAAAGTTTCGTATTTGGCTCTCTCAGCAGTTTTCATGTGTAGAGGTGTGGTCTATGCAGAAATAATGTAATATTCCAAAGTGAAGTGAAGTGTTCCCATCATAGTCTTGTGCCCAGCCATCGACGCCCATCTATCTTCTCATTCTTAGTGCAATCAATGCTTTTCAATTACACCTTTGCTTGACACGCCTCTGTGACAAGAAATGTAGCTCAAACCGGCAGACGTTCTCCGCCGGTGGGTGTGGACGTCTGGCATGAGACTATTCCCACCAAGGACTGGAATGGGTGTGCAGATGGCACAAACACAAGCAATTTTGATGATGGCGGTGCCCGTACAGTCCCCCATCTACAGGTAGCGCAACTCACCAGTCCCATGCGCCGAAGATGCCTCAACCTGCGTGGGTTGGAGTAGTATTCGACGAGGTGGCTATCAGTCAGACTGTTGTAGGCAGCAAGGGGGCTGTAGATGGACACAAATAGCTGACTAAGATTCCGCCAATGTATTCATGCCCTAGCTATAGACACCTGTATTTGTAATGCAGTCACAGAAAGCTAGCCTTGTTCCCGGCCCATGAGTCGCTTTCAGCTGCAAGCAATGAAAAGCTGGGTGGGGCCTGGGAACAGAAAACTATATAAGGCCCAGTTGCAGCCATGCCTTGTCCTCCTCACAGTTGAGAGCCTGGAGGCTTTTTATCATGTTCATGCATGAATACCTCCGTACACAACTGCATTACAGCTTACATAATTACGCAAACATCGTAAGAGTGAGGTATACTGAGGAGGTCCCAAACAAAGATCATGTAACATGTCGTTAGCGACAGTACGTTAGTTAGCAGTTAGTTTGCATTCCGTAGGTTACTTATACAGACCTAACCCAACCCTAGCCTCGTTCCCAGGCTCCTCCCCTGTGCACGCGGTGAGTTGGCACGTGCAGGGGGAGGAGCCTGGGAATGAGGCTAACCCAACCTACCGCACACTACCCATATAAAATAGTGTACAGCATATGGATGCTAACATACTGTTACTGACGGCGGCTCATGCGCTCCTGTCCCTACTAAGTGAACAGGTGCACATTGGTGGGAGAGTAAGTGTCTGCGCTCAAGAGCGAGGTCTTGTTCACAGACTCTCCGGCTGGAGGGTCTGGGAGCAAGACTAGAGCAAGGCCGCTGTGTCAGTGAGATGCACGCCCCGTTTAATACCTACACCCAAGCTGTCCCACCACCTCCAGTTTGTGACCACTTGCAGAATTAGCTGAGGAGTCCAAAATGGATAATTTACAGTCTCTGCATGCATAAATTTACCGTGGTCCCTCCATAAGCAGACTCACCCGGCATAGGATGACTGCATCGCGTACGTTCCTTGCAGAAATCCTTTCCACTTTGATCTGCTGCAGACTGCACTGTGCAGTGAACCAGTTGCAGTGAACAGTGTATCGCCGTTGCTAAGTGAAACTATGGAGCGCTCGAATATAATATCGAATTCGCATGTTGAGCCACGCCTACAAAATAATATAATCATTAACCCTTTCCTCGCATAAAAGCCTCGAGCCTAGCTAGCTAGCTAGCTAGCTAGCCTAGCCTAGCCATGGCCCAGGTGTGTCGATGGCGCAGTTTCCTCTGCCTTTTTGCTCAGGAGCATCTTGACTTTAGACTGCAGGTGAGAGCCTTGTGTTTGTGGTTATACTCGGGATGGCAAAGCATTATCAGACTGGTTACAAGTTCAATTTTCTTCAGGAGTTCACATGCACTGACCTGGTTTGGAACCAAGACTTCAACCATTGCTTTTGTGAAGACTTTTATGTGGTGGCTGTATAGTCGCTGGAACTGACCAGCGTATACAATCAAGACGTTCCATATTATTTAGCGACAGTGCGTTATCCTCTGTATGCGCCACTCCAATACGCACCAAAGTCACGGCTGCAACCACTCATCTTGACCACCAGAGTTGCTACGTATTCTATTACTGCTGATTGCAGTCACAGCTGTACTAGAGGGATTATATGGGAGTGACCCCCTGTATTCTAACCCACACCAATCAGAGGATAACGTATGGTCACTGATGGTAGGCTATGTATTAGTTCGCACTGGCAGTGAATGCAAAGCTGTTTCCTCCACAGGAGCTCCTTTCCCTGGCCTCACTTGCAAGATGTGAGCTCAGATACGACCCCAAAACATACTCTGACAAGGTATGTAGTTAGCCAGACCACCCCATTGCAGCATCTCACGTGGGGACAGGGGTGGGTCTGGTGACTGAACAGCTAGAGCACAACTTCCAGAACCCATGTTATGATCCCCCTCCCCCTCCATCCTTCCCCTCCCCCTTCCCCTCCTCCCTCCCCCCTCCCCCCTCCCCCCTCCCCCTCTCCCCTCCCCCCTCTCCCCTCCCCCCTCTCCCCTCCCCCCTCCCCCCTCCTCTCCCCTCCCCCCCCCACCCTCTGCTACATGCACACATAGCATCCTTATCTGGTGATTCAGCTCCAATCTGAGAAGTATGCCAGACACATTATGAGCAGAAGCTTGCTGATGAGGTAATGCTCGATCCTGTCAAAATCTATCTTTCCCTCTATAGACCATTGACATGTTAGTGGATCAAACTCGTACTGCATAGTAAAATGTTAACTGTCTTGGTGGAGTGTTTTTCATGAAATTTTTTATTGTGAGCAAAAGTTGGTTGATGAGGTAGAGCACCTATCAACATCAGGCTGCTCTACTGTAAGAACCTTTATACTCCAAATGTTCAGAGGAGTACATGTACTGTTATGCTACTGGTATATTCTATGGGCATCTCATTGATTTACGGATATTCAAAGATCCCTGAAACTGATAATGACAGACACATAAGAAGAGATGGGTGAAGAACTCACTACTTTTGTAAACCTCCCCCCCCCCCCCCCCCCCCTCCACTCTCTCTCCCTCCCTCCCTCCCTCCCTCCCTCCCTCCCTCCCTCCCTCCCTCCCTCCCTCCCTCCCTACAGATCAATGTTTGAGTTGTGGGGCTGGGGCAAGGACTACCCGGAACTGGAGGCAGCTGTGCAGAAATTCCCTCCAGATTTAATGGTACCTAGAGATCGAACAAAATTACATTCATGCCCTTTCTCTGAAGACATCTGTTTATGTTGTATCGTAATTAACTTTCAGGAGCCATTTACAAAGCCAGGCTATACCTTCAAAATGATGGCTAAAGGATTTTCCAAAAAGTGTGACGTATCAAGACAGAAAATGCTCTTTGAGGTAAGTGAATGTGCAATTCCTATTCCCAATCCATCTCTATAACCTCGTCCCCAATCTGTTTGTAATACTGTCCATCTTCAACCTAATGGGGCGAGCTTGATTGAGCTAGCGCCACATAGTGGTGGTGACTAGATGTCTGTCTGATACGTTCTTGCGTGCGTACATCTTTGCATGCATACGTCAGCCAGTCATGATAAGTCGTCGACTTGAGCGACTACTCAAACAGCGGCATATAACAAGAGTATCGAGAGAACAGTGAGAGACTGGAACGTCGACAGGAGTGTGACAGACAGTAGATAAGGAAACACCTCCCAGAGGTATCACTTCAAGTGTTTCTGCAGGTGAACATGTACGTAGCGTGTATACGTACAGGCATGAATAGTTCATATTCTACCCAATGTATAGTGCATCCTCCACCCCGCCAACACTCACTCAGGCTTACCCCATGATTCTACAGCATCTCCACAGTCTAACACTCTTGACTCACTTTCATTGGAGACCCCTCTCTCCCTCACACACACACACACACACACACACACACACACACACACACACACACACACACACACACACACACACACACACACACACACACACACACACACACACACAACACGCACACACAACACACACACGCAACAAACAGAGACTTTCATTCCTTCAGCTTCAAGGTAAAGTGGACCTAAAGTCTCCCCAGCATATTTTCTACATCCTAGAGGACTATGGGGAAACCCCTAATGACACTCCTGCGGAACCTCAGAGAGTATTTTTTGGAAGACTCATTGCACACGGACAGAGACACCTCATTGGAGAGTACTCCATCAAAACCCGCCACTTTATTGGGAACACATCAATGGACGCACTGCTGTCCTTCATTACAGCGAACCAGGCGAAGGTACATGTATGCATGTAAATTCTGTGTCCCTGATCATAATTCCTATACAGTACACTTCGTGTGTGTTGCATGTGATTGTTCACCATGTGTATGTACACCGTGTGTGGTGGTGGTTGTGTGTGTGTGTGTGTGTGTGTGTGTGTGTGTGTGTGTGTGTGTGTGTGTGTGTGTGTGTGTGTGTGTGTGTGTGTGTGTGTGGTGTGTGTGTATGTGTGGTGTATGTGTGTGTGTGTGTGTGTGTGTGTGTGTGTGTGTGTGTGTGTGTGTGGTGTGTGTGTGTGCATGTCTGTTGTATGCTTACCTGTACACGTGATACATGGCCTGTTATTGATGGTATGCTGGTATTATGTACGTTATGAGGCTAAATCAATTACTTATCTAGCCAACCACTTGACCCTGGACCTAATGTGTTCCTTTCCATCAACTCAGGTGACGTCAGGGAGCCTCGTGTATGACCCTTTTGCAGGCACAGGTACACTGTACATATCTGTTATTACCCCGTGCACGCATGTATGTCAGATGACGCAGAAAATAATGAGCAGTTTGGGTGATATAGGAATGCTTTCAGCCTTTTATTTGCAATGTATGACTTACAAATGACTTGTGCATACCTCAGTAATGACAGTCGTGTGAAGAGCTGTGAAAGCAAGGTTTTCATTCTCTGTTCAAATGAACAAATCCACACCTCAATAATATTGTTTTGTTTATGGTCAAAATTTAATGATGTCGGTACCGCATAGATGGTGCATCGAGCATTGCTGCATGCAAACAGCACACGGGTTAAGTGCTTTACTGGGTACTTCTTGTGTTAACTGTGCATTGGATATCATATTGTCATTTTGGCTGCACGTAGGTAGTCTGCTGGTTGCCTGTGCTCACTTTGGTGGCTATGTGCTGGGATCCGACATTGATATGATCCTAGTTCATGGAAGAGGTAGGCAAGCATGGCCTCATTCCCAGAAACGAGGCTGGAATGGTTCCTGATTGACTTATACTCACCTTGATCTGTCTACTTCACAACATGGTGGTCATCCACAGGCCGTACTTCCAGGGCTGGCAGTAGTGAAAAATACAGAGGTATGATAGTAGCCCTGGTTACAGTAGCTCTGTAATGTCTAACTTGTGTTCATAATTCTTTGGTGCCGTGCACAAAGGCAGTGATGAGAATGTTCGTGCCAACCTGAGGCAGTATGGACTAGAAGCTCACTATGTGGACATGCTGGTTGCTGATGCTGCCAGGTGCGTCTGGAGACGTCAGGATGTCTTTGATGCAATCGTTACCGATCGTGAGTTTGTAATGGTTTTGGCCATCCAATGAAAGGCAATCTGTGATTCTACAGTGGGACCCCTCTAATGTGGATGCCATTGGCACCACCTGTGCATGCCCAGAGTATCATGTTTCAGTGGCTAACGGTTATTCTTCTAGTGGGCATGGCAACACGTACTCAGGCTGCTGAAAGCACCGTGATCATGTTCTCTTGCTTGGTGTTAGCTTAGTCATGATGTCTTCTCCACTGGATTCGACTATTTGATGTCATATCACACTGTACACATTTCTGTATGGATCGCAGATTAGTGGCCAGAGAGAGGGGTTCCATTATACACTGTATTCATAAACGTATATATGCTACTAGTTCAGTTCAAAACAATTATGCTGTCGTCGCTCTGTTTGATTTTAGCACCCTATGGTGTCAGAGAGGCTACCAGGAAGATTGGGTCACGGAAGCCCAAACCCATCCCCGTCCCTCCAGAGCAGTAAGTGTGCATGAGCAATTGCAGTGCAGTGTTGGACTGATGGGTTCAGAACCAGAGTAAGCTATATACAAACACTCGCTGCAAGTATTGGCCGGTTAGTTATTTTAATTCCCAGAAAGAAATGGAAGGACCAAAGCGTCAGTGGATGACATGGAGAGGAAGTAGGTATACTGGTTGGTAGTGAGTGGGTTGTTGCACTCCTAGTAGGGAAAAAGGTGTGTCAGCTCTTAGGAAAGGCGTATAAAATTCTGACTATGTACAGCGTGATCTCAACCATGCATGTACAGCGTGATCTCAACCATGCATGTATAGTGTGATCTCAACCATGCATGTATAGTGTGATCTCAACCATGCACGTATAGTGTGATCTCAACCATGCATGTACAGCGTGATCTCAACCATGCATGTATAGTGTGATCTCAACCATGCATGTATAGTGTGATCTCAACCATGCATGTATAGTGTGATCTCAACCATGCATGTATAGTGTGATCTCAACCATGCATGTATAGTGTGATCTCAACCATGCATGTACAGCGTGATCTCAACCATGCATGTATAGTGTGATCTCAACCATGCACGTATAGTGTGATCTCAACCATGCACGTATAGTGTGATCTCAACCATGCATGTATAGTGTGATCTCAACCATGCATGTATAGTGTGATCTCAACCATGCATGTATAGTGTGATCTCAACCATGCATGTATAGTGTGATCTCAACCATGCATGTATAGTGTGATCTCAACCATGCATGTATAGTGTGATCTCAACCATGCATGTATAGTGTGATCTCAACCATGCATGTACAGCATGATCTCAACCATGCATGTATAGTGAGACTCACCATGATTGCACAGAGTTTGCACGTTATCAGACTCAGATGAGGACGACGCCATGTTCCCTTATCAGTCTTATTCTAGAGTTCTCAGACCACTGCCTGCACTACTTAAGGTAGGAAACATGGGTACCGCGATCTCCGAAACCAAGTTGATGGATAAATGGGCAGCATCAAAGCGTACACAAGTTTCAGCAATACTTTGCATCAAACTGCTCCCTCTGCTTGAAAATGCCCTAAAACTCAATTTTAAGGCCCTCTACTAAACTGAAAATTTGGACCCTCTCCAAGGCCCCACCCACACTCTGACCCCATCATCAATACACACAAAACAGGCCAAAAAACTACGGATGGATTTACCACCTGCTCTCCTCACTTGCAGGCTACAGCCCAAAACTCACTTCCGCCCTCAAAAACAGAGGTTTGGCTACCCTAGGCTTTCAAAAAAAATTCCACACACACCAGCTAAAACCGACTCAAGCCAAGGGCACTCTTCAAAAGGTCAACCTACCCCCTGCAAAACTAGGGATGCTTTTCCACGTTCACCTCTCGGTTACAGAGTTTTGGCCACACATCTACTCCCTCTCACCAGCCCAGTCCAGCTACCAAACCAGCCAAATTCGCCCTAACACGAAAATGGGCGGGGCCTGTAATGCCGAAAGGTCAACTCTCTAGAGTACCTTGGCCAGGGAGCTGTCGGAGGCTGTTCACTTTCCAGGCTGTTCTTCGGCTACTTCAGCAGCCCAACAAACATTCTGCTCACTCGACCTAGCCATTCACACTCAGATATCCCATCGCTACATTCAATAAGCCAGAATAGCTTCTTACTTAAAAAAATAAATAAATTTGTCGTGTTTGAAGTTATCCAACTAGACAGTGCTATAAAATTGTGGTTAAAAACAACATCAAACAATACAGCACGAACTCAGAGAGAATGCACCAGAACACTAAAAATGCTAGCACGTGGTAGTTCAAGGTTCAAAGTTCGGGGTCCACTACATCACTCCCCCCCCCAGTGAGCTAGTGAACGTACAGTAGGAGATAAAATGTTTGGGCCAGTGGACTTTGCGTCCAGAGCGAGTGACTCTCGAGCGAGTGCTTGGGGTGAGAGACTGGGGTGCTGTGTTTTGCTCCGAGAGGGTGGGGGTAGGTGGAGTAGAGGGTTTGTTTGTTTGTGCCGAAGTCTCCAGGTAGGCTGGCTTGAGTCGATCGAGGGATACAGTGTCCTTCCTACCATTAATGTCAACAGTGAAATACTTCTCAGCTCGTTTCAGCACTTTAAATGGGCCATCATACGGGGACTGTAACGGCTTCCGGACAGCATCATGTCTGATAAACACGTGTGTGCAAGACGACAGTTCGTTACTCACATAGTCCTTCCTGTGTGGTGTCCGGGGAGGTGCTGCCCGTAGCTGCTGCATGGCCGTTTTGAGCTGTGAAACGTAACTTGCTGGGTCAACAACTTGGTCTGCTGGGGTTGAGTCAAAGAATTCACCGGGCAGTCTCAAAGTCGTGCCATAAACCATTTCTGCTGCTGTGCAGTGAGAGTCTTCTTTCACAGCGGTGCGGATACCGAGCAGGACCATCGGAAGTGCCTCTGTCCACTGTGTGGGGTCTGGTTGGGATTTCAGGGCTGCCTTGAGCTGGCGATGAAATCGCTCGATGAGTCCATTACAAATAGGATGGTAAGCAGTAGTCCGAAGACGTTTGGACCCTAACAACTGCATGAGCTTTTCCCACAGATTTGACTCAAACTGACGTCCACGGTCTGTAGTGACTGTGGAAGGAACACCAAATCTTGCAATCCAGCCCCTGACAAACGCTTGTGCCACCGTCTCGGCAGTAATGTCCGAAATGGGGATGGCCTCTGGCCAACGTGTGAACCTGTCAATACATGTCAGGATGTAGGTGTGGCCTTTTGAAGGGGGAAGTGGTCCAACGATGTCAATATGGACTTTGTCAAACCGTACATCAGGAGTTGCGAAAGTGGAGAATGGGGTAATTGTGTGGCGTTGCACTTTCGACCGCTGACACTGGAGGCATGCTCGTGCCCACCTCCGGACGTCTATGTTGATCCCTGGCCACACATATCTGGCAGTCACGAGCCGCTGGGTTGCTCGTATGCCTGGGTGTGACAATGCATGGAGAGAGTCAAACACAGTGCGGCGCCAACTAGTTGGGACCAATGGGCGAGGGATCCCAGTGGACACATCGCACAGGATTGTGCTGTCAGTCATGACCAGGGGAATTGCCTTCAGGGAAAGGGACGAGTGCGATGAGGATTCTAACTGGGTGAGTTGTGGGTCTTCCTGTTGTGCCTTGGCCATGGCTGGGAAATCGATAACAGGGGGTGTACTGTTGAGGAGAGCATTGGCCTCGATCCTGGACAGCGCGTCTGCAACAGCATTGTCTGCTCCTCGGATGTGTCTGATGTCCGTTGTGAACTGTGATATGAAATCCAGGTGACGAGCCTGCCGTGGTGATTGCCGATCTGAATACGATGTGAGGGCATGCACCAAGGGCTTGTGATCCGTGAGAACGTAGAACTGGCGTCCTTCCAAAAAATGATGGAAATGCTTTATTGCCAGGTACACTGCCAAGAGCTCTCTGTCAAAGGTGCTGTACCTCGTTTCTGCCGGTTTCAACTTTTTAGAGAAGTAAGCTATTGGCTGCCACTCCCCATTGATCTGTTGCTGCAGGGCGGCTCCCACAGCTATATCCGAGGCGTCTGTCATGATGCATGTCGGTGCGTCAGACTTGGGATGTGAGAGGAGTGTAGCGTTGGCCAGCACCTCCTTGATGGAGTTGAAGGCAGTGAGAGCTTGGTCATTCCACATGAGCTTTTTGGCTCTGTCCTTCGGGGCTGAAAGGAGAGCATTCAATGGCTGTAGGATATGTGCACCCTGGGGGAGAAAACGATGATAAAAATTAACAAGACCAAGGAACTCACGTAGCTTCCGCTGAGTGCTGGGTTGGGGGAAATTCCGGATTGTCTGTACTTTCTCCTCCAGCGGGCGGATACCGTGGCAATCAACGTGATGTCCGAGGAAGTCCAAACTGTCCACTCCGAAAACACACTTCTGTGGATTGATGAGAATGCCGTGAGCACTTAAGCGTTCAAGCACCTGGCGTAGGTGTCGCTTGTGCTCCTCTGGGCTGGAGCTGGCGATCAACAGGTCATCAATGTATGTGAAACAGAAGTGAAGGCCACGCAGTACTTTGTCCATGAAGCGCTGAAATGTCTGCGCTGCATTCCTGAGCCCAAATGGCATCCGAAGGAACTCGTAGAGTCCAAATGGGGTAGTGACTGCCGTCTTGGGAATGTCTGCGGGCTCCACAGGGATCTGGTGATACGCTCGCACAAGATCAATCTTTGAAAAGATGGTGGCCCCATGGAGCGATGCGGCAAAGTCCTGAATGTGTGGTATTGGGTACCGATCTGGGACTGTGGCATTGTTTAGCGCACGGTAGTCCCCGCAAGGGCGCCAATCGCCAGGCGTCTTCTTTGGCACCATGTGCAGTGGAGACGACCAGCTGCTGGACGAAGGACGAACAATTCCCAGTTGTAGCATGTGTTCGAATTCCTGACGAGCAACTGTCAGACGTTCTGGAGCGAGTCGCCGGGTGCGTGCAGACACTGGGGGTCCAGTGGTCTCGATGTGGTGTGTCACATCATGCTTGATGGGTGTGTCGTTAGAACAGACCTGTGTGACGGCTGGGAACTCAGACAAGAGTGCCTGGTATTCATTGTTGTGCTCCTTGAGGGCAAGGCTTGGGCTAGGCGATGGGTCTAGCGAGAGAATTCCCTGGACTCTCAAATTCGTGTGAGCATCTGACAGGCGACTGTTTGTCATATCCACCAGCAGGCCGAAATATCGTAGGAAGTCGGCGCCCAGGATGGGCTTCTTGACGTCTGCGATAACAAAAATCCACCGGAAGGTGCGGCGGAGGCCGAGGTCGAGGGTGAGGGAGCGGGTACCATAGGTCGCAATTGCAGTGTTGTTGACGGCCTGTAGGGTAAAGTTGCCTTGCAGGTGTTTGCGGTCAGTGCAGGAAGGGGGTATGACACTCACTTCCGCACCAGTGTCTACAAGGAAACGGGTACCAGTGGCTTTATCGTTAACATGAAAAAGGCGACTAGGTTGTAGGCCAGTGGCACTCGTCGCCACTAGTGACTGGCCTGGTTGTTTAACCGGGCACAAGGTTGCTTGCACTTGCGAGCATCTTCGCCAAATCTCTGATGGTACCAACAAAGTGTAGGATCAGCAGTTGGACGGGGGCGGGCAGGGCTAGGTGAACGCCTGGAGTTAGAGGTAGATCGTTGGCGGGATTGTGTGGTCAGCGACTTGACCAATTCCTGGAGTCGAGTCACCTCCGTACGCAGTTGCTCCACTTCGGTAGTAATCTGAGGGTTGGCCATGGCGGATACCGAGGGGGTAGCAACTTCCATTACTCTGTCAGCAAGTTCGGCCAGCTTATCGAGGGTGAGAGATTCGTCGGTAGAGGCTAATACCATGCGTACGTTAGCTGGGAGGCGCTGGAGGAAAAGCTCGCGCAGGAACGTGCCATCGCTATCGGGCGCTCCTGTCTTGTCCCCTAACAGCTGCTGCATTCTACGGAGTAGCTGCGTGGGTTTGCGGTCCCCCAATTCTTCAGTATTGAAGAGCTGTTGGAGCTTACGCTGCTCCGAAGCTGCGGTTCGCTTAATCAGCTGTGTCTTCAGGGTGTCGTAGGGGTGCTCTCCTGGTGGCTTCAAGATCAGGTCGCGGACCTCGGTGGCAAATTCGGGGGAAAGAGAGGCGACTATGTAGTCGAATCGCGTCTTCTGAGCTGTGATGCCTCTCGTAGTGAACTGTGCTTCCACCTGCGCAAACCACACTTCCGGATCGGCGGGCCAGAAGGGAGGCAGTTTGACATTCACCGCGGCTACCGTTCCAGCTTCAGCTCGTTCGTCCTCCGCCATGTTTCGCTCGTATCGGGATCACCAATGTCGTGTTTGAAGTTATCCAACTAGACAGTGCTATAAAATTGTGGTTAAAAACAACATCAAACAATACAGCACGAACTCAGAGAGAATGCACCAGAACACTAAAAATGCTAGCACGTGGTAGTTCAAGGTTCAAAGTTCGGGGTCCACTACAAATTAAAAAAAAGGGTGTTGTAACAAATCTTCAAAGTACCGCACGGCCACATCAGAGTACCGATTTGAAACTTGAAAGGGCCGCTAGCCGCATCAAAGAGAGAAGCCCCCCTTGTTTATTCCGGTTGCCGCCATGGGAAAACGTAAACAGATGAATAACTCTATATAACCGTATGCGAGTGACGTCATCTCATTAATTATTCATGAGCAAAATTGCGCGATTTCGCCGATGCCATGCTTCCTACCTTAAGGGGGTTGCATGTAAAACGCGGAACGTGGAATGGAATGGAACGTGGAATGGAACATGGAATGGAACGTGGAACGGATGTAAAATGTCCTAATAAGCCTAATAAGAGTGTTAATTAAGGTGGGCGTTAATTGGGGCTGGCGCGAGCAAGCCTGCGCGCGCATGCAGTAGTCGGCATAGACAGTGAAAGAGTCTAGTCAAGGGAGATGGTGGCTGATGACAATCGTCGCGCGAGTGACAACCTGGCTACGCGAGACTACCCGTCACTACAGGTTGTTATGCCCTGGGCCTGGATGGAGAATGTCATGAAATATTAACATGCAGTTGACCGATCAGCGAAGTGAAGATTATTAAAGCACGAGCAGGATCACTATTGTAAGCTGTATGAACGTGTACTGTGCTAGTGCTGTAGACCTAGCTGTGCTGCTATATATGCTGGCCCGAAGACCGTAATTATAGCCCTGCTTCACTCGGATGGCATAGTCATGTCAGCTAACATCTTGTTGTCTACTGTGAACTTCTCACATCCAGGGCATACAACCTGCCGGTAGTCTCGCGTGGCCAGGCGCCTAGGCTGAGCTCTCTCTCGTGATATGATTGTTACCATGACTTGACTGCGCGAGACTTCACTCGCGCCAGCTCCAATTAACGCCCACCTTAATTAATACGCTTATTGGCCTCATTACGACATTTTACATCCGTTCCACGTTCCATTCCATGTTCCATTCCACGTTCCATTCCATTCCACGTTCCGCGTTTTACATGCAACCCCTTAAGGGAAGGGCAACTAGTGAGATATACTTTTGAAAAAACGATCATGCAGCTTCAGTGCGGGTATTTTAAAAGGTGTTTTGCAGGACAGTTGTTAGACAGCTGGACCGGTTACTTGGCATATCTGTTGATTATATTATGGGAGGTCACATACATGTACATGTGCACGTGCATTAATTGGAGTGAGCCGTATGTATGAGGAGATTAGTCTTCACAACAGAAATTGTAGTGACCAAAAACTGGCACTCTAGTGGGTAGTACTTCCCACGAGGAAGAAACTTTGTGCTCCCTATTGCTTGCTACTGATGCTATGGTAACAACACAACTGTTGGTATCATCACCGTGCATTGAACCTACGTTGCTGTAGCTGTAAGTACGAGCTGGTGGATACAATTGGAGTCTGCTGAAGTATCCACGAGGAGAGACCTAAAGACTTGAGGATGCTAGTAGTTGGGAAGTGGACCACCTGTTCTGAACAGCATATATCTGTGGTACAGTGATTTGATGGTGCTGTTCCCTTAGCAAGTTAGCCTGGTCTCCCAGTGAGAAGTACGTATTCTGGAAAGTAAGAAACTTAGCAACAGAATCATCATTATTAAACGGTCAGACTATCGGACTGCAGGTCAATTTACAGGGAGTTAACTAAAATTACCTGCAGGCAATATTTATGAGTTGCATATTACGGCCACATGACATTACTGTCGAATAGTTTATTAATGGTCAATTTCAGGATTGGCCACTCTGATTCTGAGCCCTTTAGTTATGTTGGCATAACTTTAACCCCCTTACTGTCGTGGTATACTACAGTGCATAAACAAGGGCTGCAACGTTCAAACCTTATATTGCCTGTAAGAGCCTGTGTTTACAATTATGTTATATATAGTGACAAAATATGAATTGTGAGGTTTCACCTATGTGAATAGGCTACATCTAGCTAGCTGAGGCCTCTAGCCTACAGCGAGTGTTCTTGCAACGGCAGGTTACAGCAGCGTCAACCATATCAAATTAACGAGGGCTGCAACATTACTATGTAAGAGCCTATGTTTACAACAGTGATATATGAACTGTGAATATATGAACTATGTGAATACCGGTAGGCTATGGCCGTGGTGAAAACCCGGACCGGTCTGGTCCGGTCCGGGTTTTCACCACTGCCATAGGCTACATCTCTTTGGAGAGAAAGAATGAATCCATAGAAACGTTCAGGATCAGGTGGGATTCAAACCTAAGCTGGACCTTCTGTCAGATGCTGTTACCACTGAGCCACTGGACCTACAGCAGAGAAGTGGAAGCAAGTCAGCTTATATTTAATATGCATTTCAGCATTCAAAGCCTTTAGTTTAATTGTGATAGAGGCTAGCTGTGGTGCTGGATAATGAGAGTATCCACTCAGGCAACGTATTTATATAGCTACAATCAACCCAGGAGAGAGAAATCAACTGAGGCCTCTAGCCTATACAGCGATTTTCAGTGTTCTCGCAACGGCATGTTACAGCAGCGTCAACCGTATAAACTAATCAAATTGCAGAACAGTTTGAATTCTGTTCACTGATTGGCTCGCACCATTGACGCTCTGCTAGCTGGATATTGCAAGAACACTGCAAACCACTGTATGCGTCTGGCTATCTGCAGACATGCTTCTGCTCCTCTGTTCCCAGAATTTATTCATTCTCTCTCTCCAAAGTTACATTATGGTGGTTATGATTAGTAGCTAGATATTGCCCAGCCCTATCTGCATGGGCTCTGTAGTGGTCCCGGACAATGATGTATTGAGATTATAGCCAGACATGTCAGACCAAGTTATTGCACAGTAGACCTTGTTTGTTGCTGTAACCTAATTGGTCAGATTGACTACATCTCTAATTTGAAACATGTTCAGTGCCCTAGTTATGGCCTAACAAGAATTTCCATAAAAATTCTTGGATTTGTATTGGCTTCAAAGGGGAAATCTTGAGAGGCCATAACTCGGACACTGTACATCCTATGCAACCAATCTGCATTGTGACCAATGGCATAAAGGGGTTGTAACCAATCAGCACCTCTCATTCTGCCATCCTTGACTGTGTGCAATACGGGGAGTGCATTCTGTGTCTGATTTAAGGCGATATTAGTATATTGAAAGGCAGAAGCAGTAGTAGTTGAATTGAGTTGTCAAATTTAGCATTCACGTTTTCTGTTACAGTGAAGAGGGCCATATCCCCGCTGTGTGTAGTTACAAGCTGTCAGACATCTTTGCTGACCTGCTGGAGTTTGCTGCCAGGTTTCTGGTCCTGGGAGGAAGGCTGGTCTACTGGCTTCCGGTTGCGAGATGCGAGTAAGGCGTATTTAATACAAAAACTTGATCTTGAAAAGTACATGTTGCTAGGGCATGCCATAGGTAGAGTATACATGGATAACCATTCCTAAGTGTTTTAGATATTACACGTACATTCCTAGCCTTGCTTCCCGCTTGGCAATTATTCAGATAGACATGGAGCTGCAGAAATTGGTTATCCCTACATGCAGGTTCTCAGAGGCCCTGATCCCTTCACATCCCTGTCTGAGTCTGGTAGCAGCCAGTGAGCAGCCCTTACAGAGACATGTTGCTAGGAGACTGATCACCATGGAGAAGCTCACCCAGTGGAGGGAGGAGTTGCATGGACAGAGCCAGGCTGTTAGTAGTGGTGTTCATGACGCTTTCAGAGACAAGTACTTCAAATAAGATATTTTTGGTGCAGCTCGTACGACCCTGTAATTTAACCCGGCCCAGCTTCGCTCAGCAAGAATGGCTATGAATCCAAACACCCATGTCAGTCCGGAGACTGTGAATATGGCCAAACTAACACGAAGATAAGGGAGGGGATATGAGCCATTTTTCTACTTTATCCTGTACCTGAGAGGCCAAAAAGAGGTAAATGCTGACTGCTATGAAGGTGACAAAGGTGATAGGCACACTGGGACAACAAATACTACGGTGGTGATTCGGGGGACATTTCCAAACTGATGCTTAGCGTCATAGTGATGTTAAAGTTAGACCCCCCCCCCCCCCCCCCCCCCCCCCCCCCCAAGCATCACTATGACACTAAGTGTACAAATTTTTGTTTGGAAATGACCCCCAACTGAACTGGCCCAGAGAGAGGACGTGTAGGATCACAGTGACAGAGGTACAGAAATTTGCATCGGGATGCATCCTCCAATGAATTATATACCTAAACTCAGATAATTATATGACAACTAATTGCTAAATTCATCTGGAAGGCCAGATCAACAGTTTTCACAATACTTGGCATTGCAACAGTGTTGTTGACAGTCTGTTCTAACATATAATAGCCAATTGGCTAGATATATACCCAGTGGATTCCATTGTCATCCAGGTGGTGTACCAGACAATCCAAGTAGTGCTGCACCACGAAAGGCCTGTAAACATCATGTAATTGAATAGAGCATGACATTACCAGCTGCATGCATGTATTGCTGCCAAATGAAAAATAACCATGAAATAACCATAACTACTTGGATTTGGATCAGCACACTCTGACTTAACACCCTCCATCGTTGCAGCATATAGTACTTGCTGGCATACTTGGCATTGTGAGATGCAATTAACTGTGATGGGGCCTCCATTGAGTATGAACTCCAATATTATATAATCGCCATCTGTGGAAGGTCAGATGAGGTTTGCACATTACTTGGCAGTCTGCTAATGAAGTTAATCTAACCTCAGCCATATGATAGCCAATTAGCTGTACCCACCATACAATCCAAATAGTGCTCAAAAAGGCCTGTAAACAGGATACATTCCTAGCCTGTACCCTCCGTCCATGCTGGCTAGTATGCCACTACACCTCACATAATGGGTGTGGTATTTTTACAGTCACACCAACCACTTCATCACTACGAAGACGTGCAGACACGGTTCTGAGATCAGAAGCATGTTCACTACCAGCAGCTTCTTGCCACTGCTTCCTCCTCGGCTGTGCCAGCATACACAGACTTGAAACTGACCACTTTGCCACTGGCATGATGTAGCTGCTAAGGAAGTGAAAGTGTATTCAAGCAATATACCAAGTGAGACAGATTATGTAGAACAGCTGTAGTAGCTCATTCTGGAGTTGTGACTCTAACTTACCACTTCACAGTCCGGTCACAGTTTCACTGATAGTCTCTATCCTCTCTCATACAACACCTACATGTACACAATCTCTAGCTATGCAGAGTCACCAAGGGGTTAATTTTCCATTTATTACCAGTATATGCACGTGCGCATAATATCATGAATACTGTACCTAACCCGAACCTTGAAAGTGCCTCCCCAAAGTGTTAAGCTCTCTAATTGAATTCTATCCTCGTGATGTGTGCCATGACCTCGCGCACATTACATTTCACGTGTCATGAAAACCTGCCAGACCCTTCCCCCGCTTTTCCGACCGGAAGGGGCTGGCCCGCGAGACTACCTGAACTAAGGAGTAAGAGCGAAGTAAGGAATTTGAAGGGCGAGCTACCAGCTCGCAAGAACTTGCGCACGCGCCTATTCATGCGAGCTTAGCTTTTAGACTCATTCGGTACCTTAGCCTTGTCAGGAGCTCTTTCCACCTATCCGACCACCGTGTGCGAGCACTCTCTGGGCTATAGCCCTCCAGCTCGAGGCAAAGTTGCCCGATTTTTAGTTAGAGCATAGAGGGGGAGATGGGAAACTGCATCCCTACTCTTTTTGTCTACATATGGAGGATTCAGACTGTATGTAGGATGGGTCAAGGGTAGAGAAACCTTCCATGCTGTGAAGCATTAACCGGCATTTTTGGTATTGGGACTGGCCTCTGCAACTAACCCTGACACTATGAACCCTATAGGTCCATGCTTTTGGTGATCGCAAAGTCTAGACCTATAACTGTAGTCATGAACCTCATGCTAGCAAGAACCACTACCGGTGCTGAGCATGAAGAAATAACTGAGTTTGGTATTGAGCCTGAAGAGGTAACCAAGTTTTGGTATTGAGCTTGAATAAGTGAGTTTGTTATTAGGCCTGAAGTACTGACCCTGATATTGCTAACAGATACAATCTGACAGTCTGGATCTGAATGGAATTGGGGGGAGGGGGGGATATAGATAATATAGATTTCCTGTAACACCAGCCATCGTACATTGTTGCATAAGTAGGAATTGGCCTGCAACCAACATTCACTCGCGCAAAATTAGATATATAGGTAGTTCACTTTCATTTTGAAAATACCAGCTAGTGAATGCTAGGTATTAAAGTTCAGAAATGCAAGTTAATAGGCCCTCTGATTGACGATATCATGCTATAAGCAGCGGCATCATACCACCAGAGGTTCCATTGCTATTGTATGAAAAATGGCCAATTCGTTGCCTTTTTCGGCCGTTGCATTACAACCTCAGCATCTCCAGAAATGGATTCACCATTAAATTTACCACAGTTTGATACTAGCCTCATTCCCAGGCTTTTGCATGATCACTTTACTGCAATCGATCAAAAAATTGAGGCCTGCATGAGAACGAGGCTAGTTTGGTACTAAGAACAGGTTGAGATGCCTAACATTAACACCAGTGGAGATCATCTCAACAGGAACACAACAGTTGCTGGTCATCAGTCACAGGTTGACGTCGCTCATCCAGCCCATTTACTCAGGGTCAGTGTACAATTGGTTCAATGCGATTTCAACTTGGCTACTAAATGAAAATAGCATTCCAGCCATGTTATTTCATTGTGTGACCAAAATGAAAATTGAAAATTGAATCCATTTTCAATTTTTAATATTCAAACTAGCGTGAGGTTAGTATGCAGGAAAATGGCCTAGAATTTGATAATTGAATGCAGCTTCAAACTTGCATGAGAATAGTGAGTATAAGAAATGGCCTAATATTGTACTATCAAAATTGAATTTGAAAATTGAATCCAGCTTCAATTTTCTTGAGTGCCATTTGATTCATTCATCATGATACCATAAATTATGCAGGGCTGTGATGTCACTGTTACCATGGAAATGCTTCATTATTCATTATAATGTAATCAGTTGATTACTTTTAGTTCAAGGATAGCTTAGCCTCGTTCCCAGGCACGTGCACTCAGTAATTGACCCAATTATCAAGCGCCTGGGAATGAGGCTGAGGATAGTCATGACAGGTCAGTGAACATTGTGGCCAATTAATCAATTTGCACTATTTCAGTGCATATCTTGCTTTTCAGTATTTTACAAAAACTGAATTTGCACAATAAGCATTTCAATTTAAATTTTCCATTTTTAAAAATTGAATTTGCACAATCAGCATATTCGATTTTCAATTTTCCATTTTTAAATTGGTCAATTCAATGTGTTCCAGTTTTCACATTTCAATTTGGATTCAATTTTCAATTTTCGTTTTGGTCACACAATGAAATAACATGGCTGGAATGCTATTTTCATTTAGTAGCCAAGTTGAAATCGCATTGAACCAATTGTACACTGACCGTCAGTGTACAATTAGTTCAATGCGATTTCAACTTGGTTACAAAATGGAAATAGCATCCCAGCCATGTTATTTCATTGTGTGACCAAAATGAAATTTGAAAATGGAATCTATTTTCAATTTTCATTTGTGTGACCAAAAATGAATTTTGAAAATGGAATCCAATTCAACTTTGCCATATTATTTCATTTGTGTGACCAAAATGAATTTTGAAAATGGAATCCATTTCGATTGTGCCATATTATTTCATTTGTGTGACCAAAATGAATTTTGATAATTGGATCTATTTTCAACTTTTAATATTCAAATCAGCGTGAGGTTAGTATGCAGGAAAATAGCTTTAAGATTGTGCTATGAAAATGAAATTTGAAAATTGAATCCATCTTCAATTTTTCATATTCAAACTAGCACGAGATGAGTATGTATAGGAAATGGCCTAATATTGTGCTATCAAAACGGAATTTGAAAATGGCTTCAATTCGTAATCATGATTCGAACTAGCATGAGAATAGTAAGGATAGGAAATGGCCTAAGTATTGTAGCTACGATCAAAATGGATTTTGAAAATTGAATCCAGCTGCAGCTTCAATTCTCTTGAGTGACATTTGATTCCGGAATCATCATATTCCCTTGTGCAGTAATGTGATGTCACTGTTACCATAGCAATGCTTCATTATAATATAGCTAGCTAATTAGCAAGTTGGCAGTGTGGAAAACTTATTAGATCACAACATGATACAATTTAGTGCAAGTGCTGTCTTCAGCAACAATCAAGGTGTGGTCTTCATCAACAATCAAGCTAGGAAGGAAGCAGGTGCTGACTTTCAAGTGTCACATTTGCCACTCGACACCCATGAGACACCCATGAGCCACCCTATCGTATTTACTCGGTGCTGTAAAAGCTATTAGAACTCGTACTCAATGAACAGTAGTTGGACTTGGCTAGCTAGAGCGAACAGCAGTGGATTTAACAGAGTCAGAGATTCAACACGAGAATAATTGAGACACTACAAAAGATCAATGTGCATGCAGGTAATATAGTAACAGAGACGCGCAGGGCCTCCTTACAACAAAGGTAGTATTGTTCCAAACACAAAAGACAGAGCACACAATAAGCAGCTAGCTGTGGTATATAGCCTTACAGGAAACAAGATAATTACCATACCTAAACAAAACCATAGCAACTAATAATGTTAAGTACAAGTGTATGTGTGAAATGTCTTCTCTACAAAAGCATCTTAGGGTGCGATGTCTGCGTAGATGCATGGTTTGGTGGGGAGGAGGGAAGGGTGCGTGCACTTTTCGTCCAAGAGTTGTCCCTTATGCCGAGCTGAGAGGGCATACTCAGAGACGTGCCACCTACATGGCCTGGATGATTTAGTCTCACAGCTATTCGACCACTTCTATGTGATGAGAGCAGTGAGAATCCTGTCCCCCAGTCCTCTGCTGCATCAAAATATCGGCCATTGGTCGCAATCTCCCCAACTCTCAACAGTGATGATGACTTTGAGTAGAACAGACTTGTTGATGACTACTTGGCTATATACCTGACTATTATACTCTCATCTAGCTAGCTAGCTAGCTAGCTATCTATTATTGCACACCTCATGGTTTGACTTTCCTCGTCAATTCCGTGAAGTCAGCACCTGCTTCCTTCCTAGCTTGGACTAGCTTGATTGTTGATGTAGACCACACCTTGGTTGTTGCTGAAGTCAGCACTTGCACTACATGTTGTGATCTAATAAGTTTTCCACACTGCCAACTTGCTAATTAGCTAGCTATATTATAATGAAGCATTGCTATGGTAACAGTGACATCACATTACTGCACAAGGGAATATGATGATTCCGGAATCAAATGTCACTCAAGAGAATTGAAGCTGCAGCTGGATTCAATTTTCAAAATCCATTTTGATCGTAGCTACAATACTTAGGCCATTTTCTATCCTTACTATTCTCATGCTAGTTCGAATCATGATTACGAATTGAAGCCATTTTCAAATTCCGTTTTGATAGCACAATATTAGGCCATTTCCTATACATACTCATCTCGTGCTAGTTTGAATATGAAAAATTGAAGATGGATTCAATTTTCAAATTTCATTTTCATAGCACAATCTTAAAGCTATTTTCCTGCATACTAACCTCACGCTGATTTGAATATTAAAAGTTGAAAATAGATCCAATTATCAAAATTCATTTCGGTCACACAAATGAAATAATATGGCACAATCGAAATGGATTCCATTTTCAAAATTCATTTTGGTCACACAAATGAAATAATATGGCAAAGTTGAATTGGATTCCATTTTCAAAATTCATTTTTGGTCACACAAATGAAAATTGAAAATAGATTCCATTTTCAAATTTCATTTTGGTCACACAATGAAATAACATGGCTGGGATGCTATTTCCATTTTGTAACCAAGTTGAAATCACATTGAACTAATTGTACACTGACCATATGAGGGCTATAGCTAGTGCTCAAAAATTTAAGTTGCAATTGTATGTTTGTGTGTTTTGCATGTGTGCATGTGTTCATGCAAAATTATGTGTGCATGCAAAGATGATGCATGCATGCGCATGCGTATGATTGTGTTGTGGAAAGCAAATTTAGAAATTTGTCTGATATTTGTGGACACAGTATAAACACGCTCTGATCCCAAATAAATTGCAGTGGTGTTAGAAGAAAAGAATGACGGCAAATGCGTTCTAAGCACCGAGAAGTTACAAAAATGTATAGTACAAAACACAAAACTTAGCTACTTGGGCCAAGCACTATAAGCAGGGTTGTACCTATACCGGTATAGGTATAGGTGCCTATACTCGTGGTATAGGCAAAGTATAGGTATAGGTAAACTCATAGCCTATACTTGCCTTCATCTGTGGCACTGATGTTGAAGTATCTCCATACAGTACTAGAGCGGTTTGCCATACTGAGTACCACAAAAAAAACTAAACGCCTGTTTCAACAAAAGCTAAACTCAGCCTGTTTCAACAAAAGCTAAACTCAGCCTGTTTCGCTAAACACTTGAGTCTAGTTATGCACGCGCACGCACGCGGCAAACAGTCGTGCATGCACGTGCACAGACTTGCCCATGTACGGAATGCAATTATTACTACTATGAATTTATGATGTCCTATAGTTGATACAACCAGCTGTGAATATCGGTATCGGTATCGGTACGGCCAATCTGATGGCTAATGTTATTGTGTATCTGCAGTACAGGCAAATTGTGGTATAGGTACAACCCTGACTATAAGCAACACCCAGTCCAAGCGTTGCTTAGAATGACATCCAGTACGAGCAAGAATCTAAGTGACACATGGTCCAAGAATCACTTAGAATATAAACTACACCCAAGTCTAAGCGTCGCTTACAATCTAAGCAACACACCTGAATGCCACACATCATGCATAAAATACTGGTAAAACCACCATTAGTTACAACCATTACAACCTGTAAAACCAGTACAACCAGTACAACCACTACAACCACTACAACCAGTACAACCTGTACAACCAGTACAACCAGTACAACCAGTACAACCTGTACAACCAGTACAACCAGTACAACCACTACAACCAGTACAACTAGTACAACCACTACAACCAGTACAACCACTACAACCAGTACAACCAGTACAACCACTACAACCTGTACAACCAGTACAACCACTGCACCTACTCCAAGACAATTCCTATATAACCACTACAACCACTGCAACCACTGCAACCTATACAATCAATATAACCCTGTTACCAGTACGACTAGCACATCCATTACAACCAGCACAACCACTGCAAACAGAACAATGCATTGTAACTGTTACTATAAACACTACTACCAGTACAACCTGAGTGTAGTGGCGTATGTGATGACATTGCATCATACGTGTATGTGCTGACTTTGCATCTTTCCCGAGTCTTGAAGAAACAACCAAAATATTGCTAGGTTCTATGGTGTTATGAGGCATAATAGAGGAAAGTGAAAAGACCGGTAGCCGCCGGGAATTGAACCCAGAGCCGCTGGCTTGAGCCACCACTGCTCTGACCACTGAGCTACAACCACTTACTTTCCTCTATGTGAACCACCAGCCCCTCACTTTCCTCTATATACTTCATAGAGGAAAGTGAGGGGCTGGTGGTTGTCCGGTGTTCGTAGCTCAGTGGTCAGAGCAGTGGCACTTCGTATAGAGGAAAGTGAGGGGCTGGTGGTTGTCCGGTGTTCGTAGCTCAGTGGTCATAGCAGTGGCGGCTCAAGCCAGCGGCCCTGGGTTTGATTTCTGGCGACTACTGGTGGTGGGGCAGGTATGTGTAGATCACTATTAGCTACTGTACATGAATTTCCGCCATCCTAAATGTATAATATCGCACTATCAGTCTCAACCTTTCGTTGTCCATGAAAAACAATAGCCTTCCCTAACACAAACTGATAGCTAGCCTCTGTGGCTACCATGGAGAAGGGGATCGACATACAGCAAGGTACAGCGTATTGTTGAACAGCAGCAGGTTTGGCAGCCTCGGAGAATTGGAACGTAGACTTGAAGAAGTTGGCTCAGGTTGATGGACATGGCCTCATTAAATTTTCAAGGTTCATTACCTGGACAAGACTAGTGGAAAGAGTGGATTGCGTCCACTATCAGTGAAGAATTCCTTCCCTTGGTCTACACACCAGCCCCTGCCCCTGAGAGTGCAAATGAAGTGGTAACCTTCCACCAAACTTCTGTCCTGAACCACAATATCAGTGACCATATGGGACCCCGGAATGAAATGTAGATTTTTTACCTTCCTGTAGCCCCAGCTGAGAAGGATCCCATAAGAATGGTGGAGGGATGAAGGCACCCTTGCTCATTTGGCAACAAAACATTTTTATGTGGAATCTTTCATGAATGATCTTAGATCTCAACTTATTCCTAAGAATGTAGACAAACTTCTGTTTCTGTCCAAGAATAATACAGTAGACAATTGTGTGCATGCTTACAAGTGCAAAGTCACATTGTCTAAGTATATACTTACCATCTGCTGCTGTCGTTTGGTGTTACATTAATGTGCTTACAGTTACACAGTGACAACAATGTACAAGACAACGCAACATTATGACACTGCACAGATTTACTGTACATCTACTGCCTTATAAACAGAATCAATCTCATCCAGCTCATAGACACCAATCACCCAGACTGAGACAACATGTGGGACATTACTGATGCCAACCTTCACCTCGTGTGACTGATGTGGTCTGCCATTAACCAACACCTGTATTGAGTATTGGCTAGCCATGATGGAGACTGTGAACTTCACTCCTGCAGGGACATCAATGCCACTTTCAAGGTCAATGCGCAGGATTGTTGACAAGGAATCTTCCTTCATTTCAGTTGGTCCTTTGATGACACTTATCCCAAGAGTTTGTCCCACATTTGGAGGAGCTGTACCACACACGGTGATGATAGTTCCTAGCCTGAATTCATTGATTTGCTTCCCCAAATCAAATTGCAAAACCTTTCCTTTCTTAACCGGAGGGCAATCTCTGTACTCCAGAACATAGGAATCAATTCTGTCTATATTCTCAGGTTCAGCTTTTGAACGATACTGATAGTAATACTTGAAAGTGAAACCTCCGGACTGGCTGAGGATCATGAAAGCGTCTTCAGTTGCAGTGACTATGAATGATGTTTCCTGACTTGGAAGAAATGGAAATCCCCTTGGTCTCTCCACCTTCCCCCACTCTCCATCCAGCAAGCTGTTCAGCACAAGAACATTGGATTCTCGGTACAACCCACACCCAGAATAGCGTACATTACTGTGCTGCACAACATCACCAGTGTCTGAGTTGTAAAGGTCCAGAATGACACGACCATAGTCAGGAGCTAAGTAATGGAGGCGAACAGCGTAGTCTTTGCCAAACTTGTTAACCTTCAAGTATGAGCCAGAATCATAAAGAACCTCTGTAATACGGGAAAATAGCAAATGTCTAGTGTGTTTAGGGGTCTATAGTACACACATGCATAATGCCTATGGTGGAAAGGTTGGATGAGGTGTCATTTTGAAATCAGGCTTAAGTGACTCAGTCTGGTGTAATTACTGTACCTATAATTACCTTTTAGTTTCAAATCAGTTGTTAATGGTGTCACACTAACAACCAGTAATAGCTTTTTGATTTCCTGCAGCTCATACAGGACAGGTACGAAGCTCAGAACTATGATGAGCATTGGTGCTATTATCCATAAAATTTTCCCATTGCATCGTTTGTTGTTATCAGCAGTCAACAACTGTGGTTGTGATCCAGCATTAGGTCCTCCATCTCCTGCATAAGAAAAAGACACATGGAAGTCAGGAAGCGTGGTACTGATCTATATATAGAATTAAGTCCTCCATAGTTCTGGAAAAGGGTACATGAAATACTGCACACTTCTATAGCAGACCTTGAAATCCTTATTATATTATTATCATCTGCTCCAATTAGTGACTGCATTAGACTGTCTTGTGCTCACAGTATCTGGCAAACGTAATAGTAATGCATGCAGCCAACTAGACTAAATTGCCAACAGGCAAGCTCTACAGTATAATTCTGAGAAAAGTTAGGCACTACTTGCGTTCAGTTCAACAGTCCAGAAAATCAACCTTCACTGTGCTTTGCCGATTCCATGAAGTACAATGCAGAGGTGGAATCAAAGGACAGTGAAGATGAGTTTCAGGACTCCCTTGTTTCTGTGGTTTTGCAATCACTACATCTATGCAATTCTCATAGTTTATTAAGTTTTTATATAGTTTGGTGTATGCTGGCACTGGATTAATACATCGTCTTCTGCCGGCAGGCTGCTGTAAAGCATAGGTCGTCGTAGTGGATCCATCCACAGCTACAAGCGGTGCCTGCATCACTAATGCAATGTGCGGTAGTTGTGTCCCTCCGTATACTAACTATTCCACTTCTGGTAGAATGGCGTCTTCCGTGGACAGACGAGTATTAGTAGCATACAATGCACTAACAACTGCAAGTGGCTAGATAACAGGATAAATAAGTGATTAGCTCAGAAGAAGTGATGTAGATTCATGAGTAAATTAGCTCGTGGCTGCTTTAGTTCATGAGTTATGAGTGCATAGAAGACAAACAATTGCGTGAATATTTCTTAAATTTTAGTACTACTTTTTCACAGCTTTTAGCTAGCACTCTGTTGTTTTGTGCTGGTTTTACAGCAAACAGTACAGGTACATACCCTTTTTGACCATAATAGAGGCGTTTTGTAAGTTTTCATGTTATCACATTTGTATGGGCAGGGCCAAAATACCATTGCAATCATTACATCAAGAAGAAAAAGGAAAAAAAAGTTTTTGTTTTTGCACTCCTATTTGGCTTTTACTGCTGTCACGTACATGCAAGACCTCCACCCAAGAAGCCAACCTGACAGACAGCCCATGCATCTGCACATGCAACTATAGCTGAGTGAAACTCTGAGGTTCAGTCTATGTGATTTCCCACCTGAGGACCTACTCTGGTCAATGGCAGTATTACGGATGCCACAACCAAAGGAAAGCACTTTCTGTTACCCCAACCCTCACCACACCCGGACGAACCCACAACAAGAAAAACCTTACCACTTTAAGCTTTGCAACCTCCAATCTCAGGTCCAGGCAGCATCACCCGAGTCCAATGAACACTTAATAGAGGCAATGCCCTGCAGACAAACTCTCCCCCCCCCCCCCCCCCCCCCCCCCCCCCCCCCCTTCCTACCCCAAATCCCATTATGTGTTTTTATCACAACCATAATTATATTAACTCAGTTTGTACTGTGGTCCCATGGGTCAAAGTTTATGGCCTGCCGTCATGTGACGAGACCGAAAAATAAAATTCATTCATTCATACACACATTCTATTACTGCTCAAATGATAATGTGAATGGCCTACACTCAGGGGGTCCTATATACTGACTTTTTGGCCTTGCTTTTCGTAGACACAACAGTCTAGGACCGTGATGCCATAGGCCACAGGTTGAGTTAATTCTGAGAGGACAGTGAGCCCAAACTCACCACAGCTCACAGTTTCAGCATACTTTTCATACTCTCGAGCTAGAGAGCGCTTTCCGACTGCTCTGCTTTGCAGTTTCTTAATCAGTTCCCGCCTGGTTGGGGATGGAGAGGTGTCCAACCATAACTGAAACATTCTTCTCCTGGCATCATTGACCCGGACCCTGGAATAATCTATTTCTTCCAGTTTCCTTGGATTTAATTCCAACTGAATTCCTAGGCTATGCCAGTCAACAATATCAATCCTTTCCTCCAACTCAGACAGCGTAGGTCGCTCATCCATACTCATGTACATCACTCATGATGGATATTTTGAACTGACGGAAAATTCAGTTCTTTAATTAGATCAGTACCGTATACATGTAAGAGGGCGTAGTTACCTAGCACAAATTATCACAGAGCCGGATACGACCAGACGACGTACACGCAATATATGCTAATACAAAAGAATCTCTCCAAATCTCAGAAACGGTACACTTATAAGCCTTTATAACCACATACCGTTCATCTACGAGTGTTTTCATGACCAACAAGACTCCTCGCGTCACGAAAAATCGTCGCGAAAGTGCCGCACCGGGTAAGGTAGGGCGGGGTAATTTGGGCCACGGGTAATTCGGGCCACTTCAACTTCAGGTCAACGGTAACTAAAAACGGACAGACTTTAGGCAAACTTCTGGCCATGGGACTCAACCTGCCTACAACTCACTAGAAGCAAGAATCCAATGGATGCTTCTTTCCTGTTGCAACGTTGAAGTGGCCCGAATTACCCCGTGGCCCGAATTACCCCGCCCTACCTTACTCGCAAAACGAGCAAATTGTTTTTCTTTCTTCTTTCTTTCTTCTTTCAGACGGGCTAGCTCAACGTCGCCTCAATCCCTCATGATGGTTTTCGCACGAAACAGCAGCATTTTACACCGAGCAGTGCACCAGCCCATCGCTTTTTCGCAACCTCCCAAGTCTTCACCAGGCGCTGCAGCTGCCCACTCAATAACTATGGCTTCTTTAGTCACGCCATTTTCTCGTTTGTACGCATGCGCGATCACTTAGCAACGATACGTAATTATTACTCGAGATCGCTGAATTAGAAGTGCCTTGCTGCTGTCAATCGATCGAGTCGAACGAGGTACTTCATAAACTGAGGTAAATTCTAAACTCTGTGTGTATATGTTACTTACCTACTGTGTTCTGTGAGAGGGGTGAATGCCTATCTAATGACTCAATAATGTCGCTACCACTTGCTACTATTTGGTATAGCTAATAATAATACAAGTAATAAAAAACATTAAAAATGTAGCAGGATGTAGGGATACCAGAACGGCAAAAAGTAAGGAAACAAGAGGGATGATCGAACATAACAGTGAAGTATACAATCACCCCTACAGAGATCTTCTTCCATATATACATGTACAATGAAAAAAGATATGTATGGGTGATTGTATACTTCACTGTTATGTTCGATCATCCCTCTTGTTTCCTTACTTTTTGCCGTTCTGGTATCCCTACATCCTGCTACATTTTTAATGTTTTTTATTACTTGTTTATGTAATTTTTTTGGGCAGCAGGCGCATGTTTGAGCTGAAGTTTGCTGCAGAAGTCAGTGACCTCACAGACACCTGGGCCTTGCCTTGGTATATGGACAATATTACTCAGGTATTACACTTCCAGCATTGGCTGAAGAATCAGGCCCGGGCATCTCAAGTCAACTGTTCCCTAGATGGCTGACAAAGCCACTGAGTTCTCCCTGTCTGAAGACCATGGCACAGGCAGTTTATAGTAGGGACATTCATATGGGTGTTGAGAGTTGAGATAGGCATTCACCCTGCTCACAGAATACAGTATAGGTAGCAATATAAGCTTAGATAAATCATGCGTACAGGGACTAACCTCAGTCTTATAAAGAGTGCCTCGTTTGACAACACAGTCATCGGTCAACGCATCTTCCCCACTGTTTCTAATTCAGCGATCTTGAGTAATAATTACTCGTTGCTAAGTGATTGTTTAAGTGCGCATGCGTACAAACGTGAAAATGGCGTGATAAACGAAGCCATAGTTATTGAGTGGGCAGCTGCAGCCGCCTGGTGAAGACTTGGAGGTAGCGAAAAAGCGATGGGACGTTGCACTGCTCGGTTGAAAATGCTGCTGTTTCGTGTGAAAACCATCGTGACAGATTGAGGCAACGTTGAGCTAAGTTGTCTGAAGAAGAAGAAGAAAGAAAGAAAGAAAAACAATTTGCCCGTTTTGCGAGTGTCTGGTGTGGTACTTTCGCGACGGTTTTTCGCGATGCGAGGAGTCTTGTTGGTCATGAAAACACTCGAAGATGAACGGTATGTGGTTTTAAAGGCTTATAAGTGCACCGTTCCTGAGATTTGGAGAGATTTTTTTGTATTAGCATATATTGCGTGTACGTCGTATCCCTACATACAGAGTCTACCGACTCTGTGATTATGGTCTTCCGAGACGGTGACGGTGCTGGTTTAGTATCCATCCAGAAAAGGGTTTACTTGAGATGCTTGCTTGGGTCTGATTCTTCAGCCAACGCTGGCAGTGTAATACTTATACCAAAGCAAGGGCCTGTGAGGACACTGACTTCTGCTCTGTGATGGCAAATTTCAGCTCAAACATGTGCCTGCTGCCAAAAAAATTTACCGTAAACAAGTAATAAAAAACATTTGAAAATGTAACAGGATGTAGGGATACCAGAACGGCAAAAAGTAAGGAAACAAGGTAGGGATGATCTCACAAAACAGTGAAGTATACAATCCCCCTACATATCTTTTTTTCATTATACATGTATATGGAACAAGATCTCTGTAGGGGGGTTGTATACTTCACTGTTTTGTGCGATCATCCCTACCTTGTTTCCTTACTTTTTGCCGTTCTGGTATCCCTACATCCTGTTACATTTTCAAATGTTTTTTATTACTTGTAATAATATTATCATGTAAGCCTTGCGGCAAGCGGAAGTTGATAGGAACCCGGCGTTCTGATGTTGTAGGATGTATTGAACGAAATTTGAAAAATTGATGGACAACTGTCTCCAGCCAGCAGCATGACCTGTAGGCAGGTCAAAAAAAACAAAGGCCGAGGTTATTGACACCGATCGTTGGTGTCAACAATCGCCACAAATCAGCTATTGACACCGATTCGGTGTCAACAATCGCCACAAATCGTCTATTGACACCGACCAACGATTCATTCACCTTTTGAGTGCTGAGATGCGTCGACGCGGTACGCACGCTAGCCTGGACTTCCTCTGCGATGGTTCCGCGCTGATCAGACCTCGCGCTCAGCGACTGCTTGTTTCTTCTGGCACTGGCAGCGTACTGATGAGATTCACAATGGTATGCAAGAATGTTCGAGGAGTATACGATGCTACCGTACTGTCGCTAACGGCCTAGGCCTCGCGATCCCAACCCCAGTACGGAAGTGCTTCGCGCTTGGGTTTCGGACAGAGACTAGTCTGAGCCATAGATGTTTACACAACATGTACATGAGAATGCAGGTCAATAAGAATAAAATAGTTCATGTCTTTACATGTAATACACCTCCATTCTTCAGGTAACACAGCATCTTGTTCTAGTCCTATACGCAGTTAAAGTGGTACCATTTCATGCACTCCGAGCATTGTACCATGCTGTCACCTGTGTGCGGAAGGGGCAATATACTTTCTTCATTACTACTGAGTGTGGAAAAGGATCAACATCCTTGCTTTCAGACAATGAATACAGTGTGACCTGAACTGTGCTTGGAACCACCTACTTGCTGTTGCACCTCAGGAAAAGGTGAGATAGATGTAGGTTTGATGCAGGTTCAGCAATGAAGCTACCGGGTATCACTCCTTAGTACTGAGTGGGATGTCTCCAGTGTGCATACTGTGATAAACCTTTTGACTTGCTGTTCTTCTTCGTCACACAGATCCAGTGCATGGGAATGGTGACAGTTCATTAGCTGCACAAAGTCAACATCGTGCACTTGAAATGTGCATGTATCACTCCCCAACATCTTGTAGCCCTGATTCAATATCAATAATAAACTCATCAGAATAACATCAGACTGCAGGAGTTTCTCGCCAGAAATTTGTATACAGGTTTCTGGTCCTGGGAGGAAGGCTGGTCTACTGGCTTCCGGTTGCGAGATGCGAGTAAGGCGTATTTAATACAAAAACTTGATCTTGAAAAGTACATGTTGCTAGGGCATGCCATAGGTAGAGTATACATGGATAACCATTCCTAAGTGTTTTAGATATTACACGTACATTCCTAGCCTTGCTTCCCGCTTGGCAATTATTCAGATAGACATGGAGCTGCAGAAATTGGTTATCCCTACATGCAGGTTCTCAGAGGCCCTAATCCCTTCACATCCCTGTCTGAGTCTGGTAGCAGCCAGTGAGCAGCCCTTACAGAGACATGTTGCTAGGAGACTGATCACCATGGAGAAGCTCACCCAGTGGAGGGAGGAGTTGCATGGACAGAGCCAGGCTGTTAGTAGTGGTGTTCATGACGCTTTCAGAGACAAATACTTCAAATAAGATATTTTTGGTGCGACCCTGTAATTTAACATACCAGGCCCAGCTTCGCTCAGCAAGAATTAATGGCTATGAATCCAAACACCCATGTCAGTCCGGAGACTGTGAATATGGCCAAACTAACACGAAGATAGGGGAGGGGATAAGTCTGCTTTATCGTGTACCTGAGGCCATAAAGAGGTAAATGCTGACTGCTATGAAGGTGATAAAGGTGATAGGCACACTGGGACAACAAATACTACGATGGTGATTCAGGGGACAATTCCAAACTGTATGTCATAGTGCATCATAGTGACGTTAAAGTTAGACCCTCCCCCCCCCCCCCCCCCCCCCACCCAAACCCCAAACAGTACAAATTTTTGTTTGGAAATGACCCCCAACTGAAAGAGGACGTGTAGGATCACAGTGACAGAGGTACAGAAATTTGCATCGGGATGCATCTGTGATGCATCTGTGATGTGATGGTAAATGCTGACTGCTATGAAGGTGATAAAGGTGATAGGCACACTGGGACAACAAATACTACGATGGTGATTCAGGGGACAATTCCAAACTGTATGTCATAGTGCATCATAGTGACGTTAAAGTTAGACCCTCCCCCCCCCCCCACCCAAACCCCAAACAGTACAAATTTTTGTTTGGAAATGACCCCCAACTGAAAGAGGACGTGTAGGATCACAGTGACAGAGGTACAGAAATTTGCATCGGGATGCATCTGTGATGGGGCCTCCAAGGAATTGTATACCTCAACTCAGATATATGACAGCTAATTGCTAAATTCATCTAGAAGGCCAAGTTTTCACAATACTTGGCATTGCAACAGTGTTGTTGACAGTCTGTTCTAACATATAATAGCCAATTGGCTAGATATATACCCAGTGGATTCCATTGTCATCCAGGTGGTGTACCAGACAATCCAAGTAGTGCTGCACCACGAAAAGGGCCTGTAAACATCATGTAATTGAATAGAGCTGAAACCATAACTACTGCATGTAAGAACAGCAAGGGGTCAACTGGCATACTCGGCATAAAGAAGGACGGCAACCTCAATTTGAAGGCTTGTTTTCACTCACAACGATTTTAGTTGGCTTCAGTGCTATATTATTGTTGTATAACTGTTCAGATACTAGTACAGAATTGGGGAGAGGAACATGAAAACCTTGTCACTTCAACTTCAGAAGTGGGAGGAGGACTGCTTACAAATTGTCAGCTGAGGGGGAATTTATGGAGGACAATACATAATGTTACAGTTTCACATCTTAATTTCAGGGGGAATTTATGGAAGACAATACATATGTTATGGTTTCACGTCTTTCTAGTTGTCCACCGGTACCTACAGTACCGTATAGACGGCTCGTGCTCCTGATGCAAGTGTACATGTGGAGTGGAGCTAGCCAACGTCCAAGGCTGTCCTCATGGATTTCATTAGAGTCTATATGCACTTATACACAGAGTATGGCTGGGAACAGTAATAAGCACAATACATGCAGTTTGCATTGGGAAATGCAACTGTGATGGCCGGGGCCTCCATTGAGTTATATACCTGAACTCAATTGCCATCTGTGGAAGGTCAGATGAGGTTTGCACATTACTTGACAGTCTGCTAATGAAGTTAATCTAACCTCAGCCATAATTATAATAGCCAATTAGCTGTACCCACCAGACAATCCAAATAGTGCTCAAAAACAGGATACATTAATTGAAAAGAGCATGTCTATTCAATTACTGTAACCTGTTTACAGGCGCCTTTCTTGGTTATCTCTTTACCAACAGGAAGCAAAAGGTATAATTATATAACGCCGGCATTAAATTTCATACTAGTAAATTCTTATGGCTTAAGAACATAAGTTTATTGTGTGAGTATCAGCTTAATTGCGATTGCTGTGATATTTTGCTCACCACGCGGGGTGTATAGGGCTGGTTGACAGGAGGGAGGGTTGTAGGCCAGGTTGGATTCCACTATATACCACCCGTATGCAGAGGTGCTGTAAAATTTAGTTTTAGTTAACTACCCTTTGGAGTGATTTCAATATTAACATGCACTCGCAGGGTAATGAGGGCATGTCTTCATGCATGTAGGTTACAACTGAAATAGCCAAGCTATAGGTTAAAGCAACCAATACTTTTACCTTAACTTAATGCCAAATGTAAGGACACATGAGTAGTGACAGAAAACAGTACACTGTAGAAACTTAATTAACCACAGAGTGGTTGGTTACCTTGGGTGCAGACAAGCTGGAGACAGTGGTTATTGGAGGTTTACTCAAGGGTTAGGGTAATTGCATAAGGCAACCTGCAAAGGCAACTGGCCTGTGGTTGTAAGATAATCTGGGCCAGCTTCCTCTCAAGTTGCCTTATGCAATTAGTCACTGAACCCCTTCTAACCGCCACCTCCAGCTTGTCTGCAACCAGGGTAACCACTGTGTGGTTAAAACAACTGATTTGTTTTCACAGTGTAATATTCTGCTCGCTACTACAGATTCTTAAATGCATAATGGGGGGTGCAGATGTGTCAGGTAACATATTCCATAAAGAAGTTACAAATAAAGTGAAAATTGAATGATCGAGTGTTGCGAAGTACATTCTGTGATGAGTGAGGTGCAAGGGATAGGTCATGATACACCATAATCAGTTGTAAAAATGTCTGTGATGACTAAAGAGTATAATGCATAAACTCTATATCTGCTACAAACCTGACTGTTAATTAGAAGTCGCTACTATTAGTCTCACACATCCATTTTTCTGCCCTTCAGTACTGTTTCCTTCAATTTACTGGTGCTCTGTAGGACCCTGATATGTAGCAATGACAAGTACAGGTTTAATATTTTCTTTGTGAACAAAAAAGCAATGAAGATCACGAATCCGAGGCCACTGTTTAGGATGATGAATATGTACCATGCCCAGCTTGTCCCAACAAGAATGGCTATGAAACCAAACACCCAGGTGAGTCCAGAGATTGTAAATATGGCCAAGTTAACACGAAGGTAGGAGACACGGTGGCGTTTTACTACCTTATCCTTTGCCTTAGAAGCCATAAAGAGGTAAATGCTGACCACTATGAAGGTGGTGAAGTTGAATAACAGTGACAGGCATACTGGAACAAGAAATGCCACGATGGCCGATTCGAAGTGATTGATCCAACAGCCACCTGAAGTACCATCAGAGAGAACACCGTAGAGAACAAGACCATCGGTAGTGAAGTTGACTATAATTGAAGTCACAGTAACCAGGAGGGGGAGGCCCCAGCCAATTAAAAGATAGGTGATGAACAGATTCCGTTTGAATTGGTTAGATTCCTGTGCCTTTAGTTTTAGGGCTTGGTTCAGTGTCCGTACTGTCTCAAAGCACATAATACTCATCCAACTGAACTGGCTCAGAAAGAAGAAGTGTAGGATCACGGCGACAGAGGTACAGAGGTTGTTTATGTTGGGAAATGCATCCGTGATGGGGCCTCCAACAAGGATGAAGAAGTTGGACACAAGAATTGTGGCAGCCAGATTCATGAGGAGTTTGCTGGGAAGTGTGCGTAGATCCTTGAATAGAGCATGTGTCAGTAGGATTAGAAAAGTGCCAATGATTGACAGTGAGCAACCGATGTAAGTGAGGATGAAAAAGCCAGAGGGGTAGGAGAAAAGAGTCCGTGTGATGTTGACTTCGATAGTTCCATTCTGTGCAGCACACACGAACAGAGTTCCGGAATCGTTGAACTCAATGTCGACAACCTCTCCATTGAACAGTATGGAGTTGTTTCCCAAGTCTTCGTACACTTGTGAGTTGTTCAGAGACAACAAGCTCTGCTCGACAGGACAATTTAAAATGACACTTCCAGTAAGATTGACGCAAACAACAGGTCGTCCTGCACTATCAATCATCACTATCTCCACCAATTTATCACCGAACAGTGCAGTGTTGTTACTTGCGTTCAGGTATTCAGACTCGTCCAGTATCTTGAGCTCACTAGAACAGTTCACACCAGGTCCAGTAGAACTTTGAACAAAGGTGCATCTTCCTCCTCTTTGGGTGAATCCTTCTGGGCATATTGAGATACGACACTCACCAGAAATTGGGTGGAACACCTCCCCTTCACTGCAGGTCACTGTCATTATTGTTGTAATCTCTTCGGAGGTAGCAAATATCACACCATTTAGTCTAATGTCTAGCACCAAGCTGAAGGAGATGGGTTGCGTCTCGACAGTGCCTATCGTAGGGTACGGCTGACGTGTGGTCGCTGATTGGTCTGTGAGGCCTGTGGGACTTCCAGTTGGTCCTGGAAATGTTTGTATATGGGGATCTGGTTGTAGTAGGGGGTATGCAGGTTGGTGGTCGCCATGTTGGAGATGAGAATTGACAGGTGCCACCTGTCTTTGGAGGGGTGTAGCAACTCAGACCGTTAATATTAGCACCGTTACACTTTGCACAGAACTGGTTTCTGAATGGAATACCATTGGTGTAGATTGAGGTTGATATCAGACTATAAGGTCCACTATTGGTGGTGCACTGCCGAACAAGGTTACTGTACGTCACATTGTTGAATGAGGTGTCCGTCACGGTTTCGAGTTCAGAGTGCTCCAAGCAAGAGGTAACATGGGGGTAGCATGCATGCGCTGCACTGTCATTGAAGAAGAGTTCTGGCTGCAAAAACCTGCAGAGTTGACACTCTCCCTCTAGAATCTCCCAAGTCATGGCAAAGCCTGGTTGTGCAGCAAGTGTTTCAAGGTTCCTGCCGCATGCCATTTGGTATCTCCAAGTGATGATTCCCATGACACTGTTGCATACAGCACAGTATTCATTCTTGTATATTCGACCAGTGGTTGCATCAGAAACGGGAGGGAGGTTGTTAAGATCATCGATATCTGCACAGTGTCCTTCTATGGTCGCCTCTTCCAAGCCGTGTCCCCAGGTCTCGGGGCATGCGGACACCATCCAAAAGGCCTCATTTTCGCCAGGAACAATGCGGCTATCCATAAACGTACTGCGGCACTCGAACAAAATGCCGCTTCACTGCTTCTTGACGCCATGGTCTCGCACTGTGCACAGCAGGCTCCAAAGACTCCACATTGTTCGTCGCATCGGCAGAGTTGCGAGTATGTCGAAGGGCACGTATCTAAGTTCGTCTGTGCAGTTGCGTGCAGCAAAAGGCCACACAAAACTATAAGTACTCTCATTTTGGCCCCTAAATCGTGGCAGCCCGGCCCTAAACCTCATAACTCGCAGGAAAGGTCTAGGCCTGAGCCTCGTACCCAGGCATTCAAATCACTTGTATCTCCACCACCAAGGTTGAGTTTCAGCATAATTATTTTGAGTTTGTGTCACTGCATGATAGCGATCATGACAGAAACTTTGTAGCTAGCTAGCTAGATCAGACTAGCCTCGTACCCGTACCCAGGCCTTCAAATCGCGGGGCGCGCACGCGCACGAGTAAGTTATTAAACTTGACTCGCGGCGCGCTGCGCGGCGGCTAACTGGGTTCTGTGTCATTCTGGTACTAGAACCGAATGTGAATAAGCTATAGTAGTACAGGATCGATGGAAGTGGTGTGTGAACTGAATTTCCCCTGTGTATGAAGCAATAGTGACTCCATGTGGCCTGTTTTCCTCCATGTAGTTCTGTCTCGGCCACAAGCCCTGGCTGCCCTGCTATGTGGTGAGGCTGCAGGGCACCACGGTGATGATGGACTGTGCCCTCGACCTCTCCACCCTCCTCAACTTCCTACCACTGCCACTGGTGTACAGGTGAAAGATGGTCTCATTTCAACCCCAGCTGTATGCTTCTGGGAATGAGACTTGTCTATCGGGGAACATGATAATTTTGTGTACATGGGTACTGTCAAGTCAAGTGGCAGTCGCATACTGCCTGTAGACTCGTCTGCAGCTTTTTAGGAGATTAAAAAGGTATCAACTCAGGGCAACAAGACCAGCAGATGAAATACTTTCATCTTGCGGTAGTGGGGAGGCATGCAATATGATGATAGCCTTTGATCAAAATGATCAAGCTCTCCTGCAGCAAGGTCCACAATCAAGGATTGAGGAGAGCCTTTCTCCACTCTCATACACAGCCCAAAACTCTCCAATCTCGCATACTGGAGATCCAAAGATCCTGGTGAGTTTCAAGACCTCCCAGAGAGAACAACACACCTGGTAAGTAGCCATTTATAAATGCACTTTGCCTTACCCACTCTAATTATCCGATTATTTGAATGGCATGTTTCAATGTTGAAATCAACCAAACAAAGTTGACCGTAGCAGTGAACAACAATGCACAGAGTGTTAGATGTGTGTGTGTGTGTGTGTGTGTGTGTGTGTGTGTGTGTGTGTGTGTGTGTGTGTGTGTGTGTGTGTGTGTGTGTGTGTGTGTGTGTGTGTGTGTGTGTGTGTGTGTGTGTGTGTGTGTGTGAGTGAGAGAGTGTTTGTGTGTGTGTGACAGAAGTGGGGTGGGACTAGACTAGCATGTTCACGAACATTGCGCATGGGTTGGAATCTTCCAGAACAGCTGGAGGATGCAGTTGGGGAGCAGCAGCCGAAGCAGGAGCTGCAGTTGAAGCGGACACAATCGGGGAGCAGCAGTTGAAGCGGACGCAATCGGGGAGCAGCAGTTGAAGCGGACGCAATCGGGGAGCAGCAGCCAAAGCGGACACAATCGGGGAGCAGCAGTTGAAGCGGACGCAATCGGGAGCAGCAGCCATGAAGTGGACACAATCGGGGAGCAGCAGCTCTGCACAGAGAGCTGCCTGGCACCGGATTACTCACGTAGGCGAACGAGGGGGAAGTAGCTGAGCGAGCGAAGCTACTTGTAGTATTTATTTTGTGAGTATGGGAGTTGAGAGCTGGTGTGCACATACTTGCACGATGATGCACAGATGTGGCAGCTGAGCCAAAGCCTGCTATCTTTCAGGCTTTGATGGTGAGATCATTCCCTCTTGTAGACCACTCATCTCAATCCCTGACCCTCTTCCCGCTTCTCCTTAACTCTATCACTTAATTCTCTTCCTTTTACGCAGTTCCGTGAAAGTGTTGGGCATGTGTTTGTGGATTCTTCCCCACTGGTCAGACTACCAGAGGTCGGTATGTACAGTAGTCAGTTGCTTCAGGCCTTTGGCTAGGGTTGGTGAAGTACTTGTACCTTTAGGTCGCTATTATCTGCCAGTACTGACTTTTTCAAGTAGGGCTTGTAGCGGATTTGGCGGGTATTAATTTTACTTCCAAAGCTGATAGCAACTATTGTATTACTGATTCTTGGATTCCGTTCAAGTGGCAATTGCGCTGCTCGGTCTGCTGATCAAGGCTAGTGATAGCCTCGTTCCCAGGCCGCGTGGGAGGAGAGAAGATGTCTTCTCTCCTCCACGCGGCCTGGGAACGAGGCTAGGCTAGTGAAACAGGTAGGACAAACTCTGTCTCCAGCCAGTACCTGCAAAAAAAAAATGCCTTAAGGAACGCATGGATCTTGAAAGTATACTTTTGGAATTTCCAGAGATTACCAAGGGATAATTACAGATTACTAGATATTACTACAGATTCCTAGATATTACTAGAGATTACTACAGAGACTAGGTGTAAATGAGCGAATGTGATTCAGTCTGAACCATTTCCAGAGTCGCCTGGTGGACTTCTCGACAGTGGATGTCCTGCTAGTCTCCAACTGCTTCTCAATGCTGGCCCTCCCCTCCATCACTGAGGTACGATATGTCACATGACCTCACATGACACCAGTAAAATGACTGGTAGTGTAGTCTAATTTCAGATGTGTGTTCTATCTGACCACGATGAATTGTTAGTGACGACTACTCTTGTTCTCAGAAGCTAGGCTTCCAAGGGAAGGTGTATGCGACTGAACCAACCATGCACTTTGGAAGGTAAATGATTTGTCAGTAAAAGAAACAGCGTGCCATTTCATTCTTCTGTTCGTAGACAACTGATGGAGGAGCTAACCAATTACATCCACCGGACACCTGCTAATAATACATCGGAGGATTGGAAGAGTGAAGATGTGTGGAGGTGTGTGTGTGGATCACATGATGTCCTCACATTTACTGTGACCAGTTGAGCTCATCACATTGTATCATGTGACTAAATACGAACCTGAGATGCTTGTCATGTGACATCTTATGACATACTTGTCTCCCCAGTGCCCTCCCAGATGGAGTATTGAAAGAGTCAACCGATTTTTACAACTGGAAGGAACTTTACAAGTATGTTTGCAACAAGGGCACTTGAATATTCAAGCCTAACTTTGAGGCTCACTGGAGGGATGATTCTGCCCCCATGACCTTTCAAACCAGCCCTGGAGACCACTCTGAGCAGGTGTTTGTACTTCTCTCTACAGTGAAGAGGAAGTCAAGAGAGCAATTTCCAGAGTCCATTCAGTGAGCTACTCACAGAAGATCGTAAGTGCCATTGCTACACTCTGACCACCCCTCTATGTACCCCAGCTGTGTTGATCATACAAACTACAACCAATTCAGTTCTCTTAGCTCTCCCGCCCAGATTCCTTCCTCCCTCATTCCCATCTTCCCTCCCTCCCTCACTCCCTTACTTCCTCATTCTCATCCTCCTTCACCCTCATTCCTCCATCAACCCATCCTCCTTCCTCTGTCCCTCATCCCTATAATCCCTCCCTCTTTTGTTCCCATCCTCACTCCCTCCCTCATTCCTATTTTCCCTCCCTCCCTCCCTCCCTCCCTCCCTCCCTCCCTCCCTCCCTCCCTCCCTCCCTCCCTCCCTCCCTCCCTCCCTCCCTCCCTCCCTCCCTCCCTGCCTCCCTCCCTCCCTGCCTCCCTGCCTCCCTCACTCACTCACTCACTCACTCACTCGCTCACTCGCTCACTCCCTCCCTCACTCCCACCCACCCTCCCTCCCTCCCTCACTCCCTCCCTCACTCCCACCCACCCACCGACCCTCCCTTCCTCCTTCCCCTCCTCTGCTCCTTCCCTTCTTTCTTCTCCTTATCTCTCCAGGACCTGTTTGGCCATCTTCAAGCAACTGCTCTGAGTTCCGGCTTCTGTCTTGGCAGCTGCAACTGGCTCCTGGAAACTGAGTACTTCAAAGTAAGGCTAGAGAGTGGAGTTAGGGCTGGGGAGTGGAGATTGGGCCAGGGAGTGGATGTAGGGCTGAGGTAGGGCCGGAGAGTGGAGGTAGGGCCGGAGAGTGGAGGTAGGGCCGGAGAGTGGAGGTAGGGCCAGAGAGTGGAGGTAGGGCTGGAGAGTGGAGGTAGGGCCGGAGAGTGGAGGTAGGGCTGGAGAGTGGAGGTAGGGCCGGAGAGTGGAGGTAGGGCTGGAGAGTGGTGGTAGGGCTGCATGGAGAGTGGAGGTAGGGCTGGAGAGTGGAGGTAGGGCTGGAGAGTGGAGGTAGGGCTGGAGAGTGGAGGTAGGGCTGGAGAGTGGAGGTAGGGCTGGAGAGTGGAGGTAGGGCTGGAGAGTGGAGGTAGGGCTGGAGAGTGGGGGTAGGGCTGGAGATTGGAGGTAGGGCTGGAGAGTGGAGGTAGGGCTGGAGAGTGGAGGTAGGGCTGGAGAGTGGAGGTAGGGCTGGAGAGTGGAGGTAGGGCTGGAGAGTGGTGGTAGGGCTGGAGAGTGGAGGTAGGGCTGGAGAGTGGAGGTAGGGCTGGAGAGTGGAGGTAGGGCTGGAGAGTGGAGGTAGGGCTGGAGAGTGGGGGTAGGGCTGGAGATTGGAGGTAGGGCTGGAGAGTGGAGGTAGGGCTGGAGAGTGGAGGTAGGGCTGGAGAGTGGAGGTAGGGCTGGAGAGTGGAGGTAGGGCTGGAGAGTGGAGGCAGGACCAGAGAGTGGAGGTAGGGCTGGAGAGTGGAGGTAGGGCTGGAGAGTGGAGGTAGGGCTGGAGAGTGGAGGCAGGGCCAGAGAGTGGAGGTAGGGCTGGAGAGTGGAGGTAGGGCTGGAGAGTGGAGGTAGGGCTGGAGAGTGGAGGTAGGGCTGGAGAGTGGAGGTAGGGCTGGAGAGTGGAGGTAGGGCTGGAGAGTGGAGGCAGGGCCAGAGAGTGGAGGTAGGGCTGGAGAGTGGAGGTAGGGCTGGAGAGTGGAGGTACAGTGTAGGGCAAGGGAGTGGAGGTAGGGCCGGAGAGTGGATCGAGGTAGAGCCATACCTCCACTCCCCGGCCCACCTCCATCTCTGGCCCTACCTCCACTCCCCTGCCCCACTTCCACTCTCCGGCCCTACCGCCACTCTTCAGCCCTACCACCACTCTCCAGTCCTACTGCCACTCTCTGGGCCAGAGATGGAGGCCGGTAGGGCTGGAGAGTGGAGTTAGAAGAGTGCATGGAAGTATGGCCATTGTAGGATTACTCGTCAATCGTCGGATAACTTCCATCTCCACTCCCCACACCCACACACTACACACCTTTGCAGCTCTCCTATGTCTCCTCCTCATCCACTTTCACTACCCATCCGTGCCCCATGGAGCGTGTGCGCCTCATCTCTGCTGATGTCATGATCATGTGTGGACTCACCAGTGCACCTTCTGCCAACCCCGACTCCATGCTGGGAGAGCTGTGTGGGAGGCTAGGTGAGCTGGAATCTAGTTCTCACTCGTGTAGTGAATTCATGTGAAGGCTACCCCCTTCGCACACATGCACATATGCACACACACTACATATCCACACACACACACACACACGCACACACACAAACACACACACACACACACTCACACATACACACTCCCTCTTCCACCCCATCACACACACAGCTGCTACTCTTAGAAATGGAGGAAATGTCCTGATTCCATGCTACCCCACTGTGAGTATGACCAAGGCAATGACAGTAGTATTCGATCCCTTCTCCCCCATCTTGTATTATGCTTCCAGCTGGGTGTTGCTCCTCCCCCTCCATTTTGTAAATGTTCGATCCCTGTGTAATGTTGCTATGTTATCAATGCTCTCTGCAGGGTGTTGTCTATGATCTGCTGGAGTGCCTCAAGGCATTTCTTGACAGTGCTGGTCTGAGCCATGTTCCCGTCTACTTCATCTCTCCCGTTGCCGGCAGCTCTCTCTCTCACTCCAACATCTATGCAGAGTGGTAGGTAGCCTTGTTCTCGGTCCTGGGAATGAGGCAGAGCGGTAGGTAACGGTGTTGTTGCTAGCCTCGTTCCCAGGACGCAGCCTGGGAACGAGGCTATGGTGTTACGTACTGTTTCAGTATCTACGTACTGTGGGTGATTCCTCAAACACTATCGGCCTTCCAAAACAGTTGCACACAATCTCGAGGACACCTTTAAACAGAATATGACATTTTGGCTTCTAACATGAGTCCAACACTCTAACTAGATCCTCCTTGAGTATGTGAGCATTGGGTACATTCAGCTTCGCAACAAGGTCTTTTCCCAGCGTTAGAGAATGGGTGGCCTACCTAATCATGACTAAACCCAGTCATTTGAGGTTGAAACTGCCAGTATACAGTCACTCTCAGGCAGCAATCCATTCAGTGGTTCTTTGAGAGGAAGGTCACATGTAACCTCGTTCCCAGGCTGCGTGGGAACGAGGCTAGGTCATATGGCATACTTCGAATTAACTCTCACCACTGGGATTCGTTTGCGATAGCCATAGGCATACAGGCTTTTATAGACATTTCATCCTCCCCCCTGGGTTTAGTCCTGATGAGGTAGGCCACATATTCTCTAACGCTGGGAAAAGACCTTAGCACTCTGAGCTGGCCTGTGCAGCTCCGAGAACAAGCAGATACAAGTAAATCTCCGGCAGGAATTTCAATAACACTCGCAAATGTACCTTAGAGTATTCGGGAGTTGCTAAACAAAATAGCGGAGCGATTTTTGAATCTAGAGAAGTGTAGTTGATGGATTCACTTCTGTGATTATGGAAACCCATGGCCAACATTGCAGATTGTTAACACTGATATTGCTCTATGTGCATATACAAACAACAACAACAACTACACAACAATAACAACAAGAAGTGTAACTATCTGTCCTCTGCAGGCTGTGTGATGGAAAGAAGTCCAAAGTGTTTCTTCCTGAACACCCGTTCCCCCACGCTGAGGTGTGCCACTCACCCTTCCCTCTATTTGTGTGACAAGTTGTGTGGTAATCAGTTGGAGCAGTGCACATACCCTGCACAGTTTGAGTCAGTCTAGCCACTAGCCCCTCTCCGCCAGGCCGGTTACACGGTGAAGCTGCGTGCGGAAGGCGGAGAGAACATTGCATTAGATCATGTTTCTCTGGAAGTGCGGAAGGTGGAGAGAACATTGCATTAGATCATGTTTCTCTGGAATGCCAATTACATGTACCTGTGAACCGGTGAAGTGCCAGCTAGAGTTGAGGACAAGTTCATGAATAAAATTGGAACGAATCGCTTCAGTGAGATCTGATTGGTCATTTGAAACACAATCAAGTGCAATGTTTGCTAGACTCTCTCCACCCTCCGCACGTGGCTTCACCACGTGCCCGCTTGACCGGCTGGGCAGAGAGGGGCTAACGGCTAGACTGAGTTTGAGTATAATGTGCTGAGAACCGTGCATTCAGCAAGAAGCTGTATAGATGCATCTGATTCTCTAGTGTGACGCAACTCATCCCCCTGTAGTTTATCAAGAGTGGAAGACTCAAGCACTTTAAAAACATTCATGGTAAGTTGGTTGCCATAGAAATTTGGAGCATGTACACTCAATACACCTTCAGAGCTCAGCTGTTGTATTAGCTTTATCAGCCTCGTTCCCGCTTTCTGTTCTTCAGTTTGTGTTGACAATAATACATGATGTGGAAGAGCAGCAAAGAACGGGGAAGGCCTGGTATCATTCATCACGTGAGTGACATCATGTAGACGTGAGGTGGACGTAAGGGGCCTTTCCCATTTATCGCCACTCTTCCGCATCTGTGTAGTATTGTCAACGCAAACCGAAGAGCAGAAAAAACGGAGTAGGCCTGGGAACGAGGCTAGTATGAGCCGTCACATGCTCCTACATACGTCAGCATACTCACACTGTCAGCATGTACATGTAGTTCATTCATGGCACACCTATATATCCACTTGAAAGTAATGGGGGAATATTCCACGTTTAGCCTCGTTCCCAGGCGCTCGGTAATTCCACGTTGAGCATTAGCCTCGTACCCAGGCCCACATGCGGAACGCGGAACTGGGCTCAGTGACACTTGGCAAAATTCCCGTATGTGCTGAGGTCAGCAGTCTTGATTTCGGGTAGGCGAATCACGTTCATCCATTGCCAATTAATTACATTCTTTAACCCGTGAAAAGTATAGCCGTTTGATAAAACCGCTGTTCTAGCCTTCAAGACTCACCATGTCCTCTCCTTGTCAAGGACTTTCTACTTAGCAGCTACCTGCAACGTGAATTCAAATGCGTAAGGAATAATCGCTTACACAATTGTGCTGACTGAACACATACGGGAATTTTGCCAAGTGTTACCAGGCCCTCTTGCACGTTCCATGTGTGGGCCTGGGTACACATAAGAGAAGAGTGGTACACACACACACACATTAACACACACACACACACACACACGGCCCCTTCGTGCAGGGGAACTGGGCAGTGTGTATCAGTCTCCCTGCGTGGTGTTCACTGGCCACCCGTCACTGCGGTGTGGGGACGCTGTCCACTTCATGGAGGCCTGGGGAGCCTCAGCCAAGAATGCAGTCATCTTCACCGGTGAGTTGTGAGATGGTAGCCTTGTTCCCGGGCCTACCCTGATTTTAGTTCTTCGGTTTGCGTTTACAGTAATAGCAAAAGGAATTTCACAGTGAAAAACGTTGAAGGCTTGGGAACATTCGATCATCGATCAATAGGTGGATGTCGTCAGGTGGACTTGAAGTGGACGTAGGGGGCGGGACCCAACTGAAATATCACTGGCCAAGCAAGAGAGTCCAAAGTCCGAACTAGTGCACACGAACCTAGCCAACTGGACGACAAACTGTTCCAGGCCCTGCTGAACTGACAATGCCCCTCCCCCCTCCCTGCATCCAAGTCACTTGTACCTGGTGTCATTCATGTGATGAATGTAACCAGACCTTCCCTGTTTTGCCACTCTTTGGCTTCTCTGTATTATTGTCAACACAAACCAAAATACAAACCGGGTAGGCCTGGCAACGAGGCTATATAGTAAGATGATGTTGTGGCATCATCTTCACTGGCGAGTTGACATTATGACATCATCACTGGTGAGTTGTAAGGTGATGGTGGTCATCATACCTGACATGATTATGACTTCATCCGCTTCCATGCCTACGACATGATGTCACCTGCACTGGTGACTGTTCAAACTCGACACCCTGTCACATAGGATCCCATGAATGGTTCATTCTCTAGCGAATTTTCTTTCCATTTCCCCAGAACCTGATTTTGAGTATCTCCACACACTTGCACCCTACCAGCCACTCAATATGAAGGTTAGTTCCATCCCAAGACCTTCCCAGCTCCAGTTCCAGTCCTTATATGGAATGGAAGTGTGGGGATGGATCAGACTGAGGTGAACTCGTTCACCACATGGTTGGCCTCACTCCACTGCAGGCATTTTACTTCCCAATTGACCCAAGATTGAACTTCTTTGTGGCCAACAAGCTGCTCAAAGAACTCTCTGTGAGTTCCATGCATGTGTCTTAACTAGCCTTGTTCCCAGGCCCTACCCAGCATTTCATCATTTGCAGTACGGAAAAAGTGAAGAGGGCCTGATACACACTATAACATGAGCACGATGTACCACAAAATTCACAAATAAATGGAAAACAATTCGGCACAAACAATAGCTTCCCAAGCTAGTGTGTATAAAACTTACATGTACTTGTACCTGTATTAAAACGTGAGAAATGCATAGGACTTCCAGTCTGCAACAATAGCACACGAGCTCAAGTTACAGAGTGGAAGTCCTACATGTTCACTCCCTATGAGCGTGAGAAGTAGAGCGTGCCATCTAAATACATGTACACACCCAAAGCACTGAACATTGAACTCGCGTAACGAAAGTGCAAACATAAGTTTATCCCAGATGGCCGATTAATAGAGTGTGCCCACACAGTCAAACATCCTTCCGTGATAGCCCTACAACACTCATGTGACGTTATGTACTAGGCACACTCACCCCTCCATGTCTTTACTAACTATACAAACACATTCATTGCACACCAAGAAAAGTATAGCCTCATTTGTTCCCATGCGCCCAGCCAGCTTTTCATTGCTTGCAGTACGGAAAGAGCAGGGAAGGCCTGGGATAATTGATCATGTCAGTGACGTCGGTTTGGAGAGAAGATAACATACAACATTGAGGGCCCTAGGCAGCACAAGCATTAACAAAATAAGTAAAGTTACACTGATCACTTTACCGCACCTTTCTCACTGGCAACCTTCAATTGTTTCATCCTCTATCCAAAGTTTATTACTGACAAAATCATCCGCACGATTGAGGCTCTTAAGAATCAATGGTCTGGCCATACCTGGTGTAGCTTCATCACCTATTGTAACTGGGGGTGTGGTCTGGGAACAAAAGGCCATGTCTGTACACTGGTGAATATCATGTGCACTGAATAGGTCTGATCCCAATACTGGCCAAGTCTCTGTTCCGTTCCGTCCAGCCCCAGTGTCTGGTGACTGCCGAGAGCTACCTGCCATCGTCTGCGCACACACAGAAAGAGAACCTCTGCCTTCAACCAGTCAGTTAAACTTGTACCTCACAGACCAATTTTGATTGCACATCTTGATCAGAATAAGTACTCTCAGTGCGGAGCCTTAGGTGGGAGGGGCACAAAGGAGCCAGGCTATTGTGGAAGCTGACCGTGAAGTAAATGTTGTTGTGTGTGTAGGAGATGTCCTACTTCGGCCTCAGTCGTGGGAAGGCCATCACTGTTCCTCTGAAGGGCCAGTTCCAGAGGATACAACTCTCACCTGAGGTACAGAGATTGGTGTGCAACACAAGGAATAAGGAATTAAGTTTGACGCTGTCTGTATCCAGAATGTCTGTGTGGAACTACTGTAACACATAAACATGCACGCATGCACATGCACACTCACGCATATGCACACACACGCACACACACACGCACACACACACGCACACACGCACACACACACACGCACACACACACACGCACACACACACGCACACACACACACGCACACACACACACACACACACACACACACACACACACACACATCACAGCTAGCCAACAACCTCCTACCACAGGAGATCTACCCGGGTGTCTCAGTGACAACAGTCTCCGGCATGCTCAGATCAAAAAACAGTAGGCACATTCTCCATCCCCAATCCGTCCCTACGGTGAAGCAACTGTGGGGGCAGCCATCAGCAGAAGCAATAGCCCAATCTTTGCGGGAGGTATGACCAAACTGCACGCACGACTGGACATGAAATTCAGGGGAGGGAGGGGGGGCACTCCATGCACAGTACCATTCTCCTGAGTTTGCTCCCTGAGTATTTCTAGGAAGGATTACTGATTACCTGGGTTTACTAGGATTACTATTCCACTGCTTGTGAGCAGTAGCTTCTCGTATTATACTCCAAAATGTATTACGTGTCAGTTCATTCCAATTGACGTTTACTTGCAATTAACAAATTTATACTGTCAGCACAATAATATTCTATGCAGGGGCATATACACATGTAGATTACGGTGCATGGTTGGGATTTAGTGTTAGTTAATACTAAGTCAGGCAGGACATTGTTTCTGAGAACGTTTCACTTCCAGAGTTGAGGCTACCACTCTCTGTGTCAGTTTGCTGGGGTACACGGTACACTTAACTCTTCACCAACCAATGACTGCAAAAGCCATCAAGAGCTCCCATAAAAGAATTTATATGGGGATTTTATTGACTATTGTATCTACATTTATTTTCTTTTTCGCATTTAATACTAGGTGTTATACAGTGTTTGATGATTGTGATTAACTCCACAGCATGGCATAAGTGAAGTGACCATTGAAGGAACACCAGAACTGAGGATCATTAATGTGGTATGCTACAATGTTATTGGTGCCAGCAGGGTGTTGCCTCATTCCCAGGCCTCCACGCCCAGCTAGCTTTTATCGCTTTTCATACTGCAAGCGACAAAAGTTGGGCGTGGAGGCCTGGGAACGAGGCTTGGGGGGAGTTATGAGGGAATCATGCATAGTGGAATCAGGAAACATACAGCTCAGAATTTGTTTAGGGTATTGAACAGTTGGCGACATGATTTGTCAACGTACACTGCATTTACTTGTGATAGGACTGCAAAGCATGTGTTACATGACTGTATGCATTATGTCCCCCCCCCCCCCACACACACACACACACACACACACACACACACACTAACACGTAGTTGAATGGTAAGGCCACCTTGCAGCTGTCTCCCACTAGCACTACCATCCACAACTGTCACGATGACAAACTCAGAACTCTGATAAAGGAATCCATCTTCAGACAACTGATTCAGATCTAGGCAGCAATCATCATGCGTTCTGTTTTTGTTATTGCCATATTAACCAACAACATAGTTAACATCGATATCTCATATGGGACGAGGGTAAAAGAACAGCAAGCCAGCATGCATGGATCGACCGCTCAGTAATAAGTCATCATCAAACAGACATTAATTATACTATTGAAGTTTCTGTGAGTGAAAAACCATCTTGCCTATAGGCTGTTCGAGTCCATGGTTGGAACATTAAAGGTTAACGTACAATTAATACATATGGACCCGGCCATTGGGTACGTGGGGCTGGAGGTCAAAGGTTGATATAACTGTGCAGGTGTAGGCTTGTCATGGCTAGCGCTGTCCTCGTGAAGATGATTCAGACGACAACTCCCTCCCTACCCAACCGGTTTTCTCTTTATGGTTTTTCAATTCCTCTGTTGTGAAGGGGTCACTTTGTGACTCCCCCAACGTGATCAGTACTTGGGCTGGGTGAAGGCTTTGCCGGCGCCTTCAACCACTTCCCCCTCTGGAACTAACCCCCGTGGGGTTGCTGGGGTGGAGGTGTGGCTCTGGCCCCTGCACTTCCGCCACACTACACATCCACTGGGTGTGGATCCTGAGGGGAGGCACTGGAACTGAAGGGTCAGGTGCGGATGGTGTAGAGTCAGGGACCGTTAAACTTTGACCACGGACACAAACGGACGGTGCATGTTGAAACAGAGCATGCAGATACATGTAGCTTGGTGCTATGGGCCCTAAAGGGATAACTTATTAAGCAGGACACACATGATCCATGTAGTCAATGAACAAACTGGCACCCCCAAATCCTGAAATGGTTCTGCTAGCTAGAGCAGCTCTCAGTGATAATTATACAGTGCCCACGGCACCCATGCAGTACATGTATGTATATCTGCCTGTAGATATGCGGGACTGGGCGGGTACTGTAACGGTCAGTACTCCCTGAAGCTTTCCTGTGTAAGCCATCTGGAAGTTGCCATTTGCTAGTCAATGGACCACTACTTGTGCATATAACACCTTTGTTTATGCCTTAATTGCTTAACACTTTACAAATTATTGTGCATCTCTTGGGAACTTGGAACAAATATCTGTATACTATGACAAACACACGTGAGGTTCCGTACTTTCAGTCATGTTCTGATTTCGACTCTCCCAGAGCATAGCGCACAAAATGAGTCACTTGAGCACTGCTTCTCTGCAACAGAGTCCCCACAGTGACACCACTATCAAGCAAATAGTCTTGGTACAGCAATGCCTGCGACTCGTTGACCTCACTTCCTACGTCCACTGCCTGGGGATTCATTCCAACAATGTGTTGACACAGTTGCCTCCCCAGTGCCACAGCTGCATCCGCACTGTCAAACTCTTCCAGCTCTTTCGGGAGTAAGTGAAGAAGTGTTGCATATGTTCCCATGGCAACTTCCTCTCCAGGTGGATGCAAGTTATTGTACACGTAGGAGCAGATGAGACCTTTTGTTGCATCCATGGTGCAGGCACGAGTTATTGAGATATTCTCGGAAAGATGGCCGACATATTCTGCCACTAAGTCTGCTAGTATTTTAGTATCGGTCACAGTTTTGACACTGGCCAGTGTTTCCCTTGTGAGGTGGTTTGTGGAAGGTACGTCTGCACTTGATAACAGCTGAGGAGGATTATGGGCAAGAATGGCTCCAGTTACGCTTGACACTAGCGCTTGGAATTTCTCATTTCTGGCAACAAAGTCTGTTTCGCAGTTCACCTGTGGAATGAAGATATTTTCAAGCAGCTGATGATTTAAAACTGGAAAGCATTAATTAATTTGTAACTTGCAATGCATGTGTAAGAAGTCGTAAACCTTGCATTAAAGGGTACCTGTGAAAGCCGGAACGCGGAACGCGGAACGGAACGCGGAACGGAAGTAAAATGCGGGCCGCGCGCTATCATCACTTGCACCGAACGCGCAGGGCGTATTTATTCACTGGACTGGACTGGACTCACCTAAAATTCTGTTTTTCAGTGTAGGACAGAAGCTAAGCATACTTATTTATTCACTAAAGTTGCTTGCATAGCCTGCTTTCGTGTCTTTCCTCGAGTCGGTAGAGGTCAAAGGTCACATGCATATTTAATGTGCTTCAATGAAAAGCTTAGAAGAGCACTCATTTACTGCAGACATCGAACTCCAGCCTTTTGCTGAAGCATAGAAAACAGAGAATAATATTCCTCTATCATCCACGACTGACTGAAGAGCATTTTGCTGAAGCTCATTAAATATGCACGTGGACCTTTGACCTCTACCGACTCGAGGAAAGACACGAAAGCAGGCTATGCAAGCAACTTTAGTGAATAAATAAGTATGCTTAGCTTCTGTCCTACACTGAAAAACAGATTTTTGGGTGAGTCCAGTCCAGTCCAGTCCAGTGAATAAAGATGCCCTGCACGTTCGGTGCAAGTGATGATAGCGCGCGGCCCGCATTTTACTTCCGTTCCGCGTTCCGTTCCGTGTTCCGCGTTCCGGCTTTCACAGTTACCCTGCATTAAACTAGAGGAATGCAGAACATTGTGGGGCGAGCCTGAGCAAGTACATGCAGGTGCTGAATGTGCATGGAGCAGTTGCATGTGCTGAAATGTGCATGGAGCAGTTGCATGTGCATGTCATCAGAATGTGAGTCTGATGGAGAGCATAGCACAACTTCAGGACACAGATCACACGACACCGACATGTAGCTACAGGTCTGAGGTCGGTGAATACTTCGTCCAGTTTGCTGTCACCACAGGCGAGAAGCCAAAGACTGTTCATGGTTCACCCATCGCTCCAGCCAATGAATAGGTAGGTCCATCAGTGGTCTCCGTCTGTGTTGTTGCCATCGTCCATCGAACAGGTAGAGTAGAGTATTCACACGATGCATGCAACTTTGTTGTGTATCGTTTTGGAATTCGTAAGAATACGCAAAATAACAGCCGCAGTGATTTACGTCATACATATATTGAAAATTCGCAGCAAACTCGTCTATGTGAGGCTCACTCACGCTCGCCCCAATTAGCCTCGTACCCAGGCCTTCTTACCCCAACACTTGTCGCTTGCAGTACCAATGTGGGGGAAGGCCTGGTAAATCTTATTACATGCAGTGATGTACCTGGACATTGGGTGGATGTTAGGACCGTGGAGGAGTGACACATTCTTTCTGTACAGCTAAAGGTGGTTATGAACGGAGAAACGTCGCCAAGACTGCCTGGTATAGACTGCTCAGCTGCAATCGGTAGCACACTCATTTGTGGTTTTTCTGAGAATGTGCCACTCCTCCACACAATGTCCAGGTATGTCACTGCACATGGCAAGCTATACTAGCCTCGTTCCCAGGCCGTTCCCACCGCCAGTATTTCATCGCTTCCAGTATGAAATACGGTGGGGGGAGGCCTGGGATATCTGGTCATGTGCGATGACATCAGGTAGACAGACGGTAGACACATGGGGGTGGTGCCCAACCGTTAAAATACCTGTTTCACGTTGATTCGTCCCCCACGTTGTGAACAACGAACAGTATCGATTATCTGCCTTGCGAATGCTCTGATGTCCAGCCATTGAACGGACAGTACAACACAGGACATCGAGATTCTTTGTTAGGCACCGCCCTCTGTGTGTATACCATGTGTCTACCTGATGGCATCACACGTGACCAGATCTCCCGGCCTAACCCCTGCCGTATTTCATACTGGAAGCGATGAAATACTGGTGGTGGGAACGGCCTGGGAATGAGGCTAAGTTTTACCAAGCCTTCCCCAACATTAGTACTGCATTGAAGTGACATACGCTGGGGTGAGAAAGGCCTGGGTATAGGGCCCAACTCACATTTGACAAGTAATAAAAAACATTTAAAATGTAACAGGATGTAGGGATACCAGAACCGCAAAAAGTAAGGAAACAAGGTAGGGATGATCACACAAAACAGTGAAGTATACAACCCCTTACAGAGATCTTTTTCCATAATACGTGTATAATGAAAAAAGATATGTAGGGGGATTGTATACTTCACTGTTTTGTGTGATCATCCCTACCTTGTTTCCTTACTTTTTGCGGTTCTGGTATCCCTACATCCTGTTACATTTTAAATGTTTTTTATTACTTGTTTATGTCATTTTTTTTTAGCAGCAGGCGCATGCATACTGGACTCTGGCATTTACACTGCCAGCAATGGCTGAACTATCAGACCCAAGCATCTCAAAAGCCAACCCTTTTCTGGATGGATACTAAGCCAGTGCTCCCTGAGCTGAAGTAGTGTAGGTAAAATAGCTATACTAGATAGTAGTAGCGACACATTGTTGAGTCTTTAGATAGGCATTCACCCCTCTCACAGAACACAGTCTAGTAAGATATAATTATAGCACAGCTCAGTCTAGTTACGGTACCGGTAGCGCAAGGCACTTCTAATTCAGCGATCTTGAATAATAATTACGTATCGTTGCTAAGTGATCGTTTAAGTGCGCATGCGTACAAACATGAAAATGGCGTGACAAATGAAGCCATAGTTATTGAGTGGGCAGCTGTAGCCGCCTGGTGAAGACTTGGAGGTTGCCAAAAAGCGATGGGCTGGTGCACTGCTCGGTTGTAAAATGCTGCTGTTTCGTGCAAAAACCATCATGAGGGATTTAGGCGACGTTGAGCTAGCCCGTCTGAAAGAAGAAGAAAGAAAGAAAGAAGAAAGAAAAACAATTTGCCCGTTTTGCGAGTACCTGGTGCGGTACTTTCGCGACGGTTTTTCGCGACGCGAGGAGTCTTGTTGGTCATGAAAACACTCGAAGATGAACGGTATGTGGTTATAAAGGCTTATAAGTGTACCGTTTCTGAGATTTGGAGAGATTCTTTTGTATTAGCATATATTGCGTGTACGTCGTATCCCTACATACAGAGTCTACCGACTCTGTGATATTGCTACTTTTATAGCTACATAATACTTTCCAGAGCTCCCCACATAGTAGTCTAGCGGGCTAGCCCCACGAATTTTCCCCAGCATGGATCGACTCGCGTGACTGCACGGGGAAAGGAGGGTCTAAAACCTTTGGACCACTTTGCTTGGGCTCTACTCGAAATCCGGTAGGGCCAATCAGATTGCAGCTGTCATGTGTGATTGTTCAAATTGCTCGGTACAAGTGTTGAGGACTGTCTGAAGTTGCCTGCATTTGCTGCTCTCCTGCACAACCACCAAACAGACAGAACTACAAGCAGCCAACGAGGTTAGCGGGCGGAATCAACTGACTGCAGTCACCCTAATTGGATTATTATGACGTAAACAGATGTGACTTCAGCTTAATTGCATACTTTCGTACAGAGTCAAGTGGTCCAAACTTTCTAGACCTTGCTTCTCCGCACAAGCATACTGAAAGTGATTGCGTGCTGGAGAAAGCGAAGGGCTACCTTGTCAGATTACTCACATAGGTCCCCTGAATTGCTGCCATTTGCAGAAATCGTGCACAAATAAGCAGTCCTACCTCGACCATTGCAGCCCGATTTCCCCGCACAATTACACCCATCAGCCCTTGTTTTGCCGCCCTCCCTTGTAGCTTCTCCAATTTTGCCCACCCTTCCTTCTGTGCCTGAGAGTGGAGCCATTTCTCTGCGGCTTCAATATTATTGTCGTGTTGCGTCAGGGCTTGCTTGCATTTGCCGATGGGGAAGCCCGTCTTCCTGCGAAGAGTTGCAAGCAGACCTTTCGTAGAACTAGACGGAGCCTGCGAGCTGCAGAATCTTGACGTTCTTTGGCCAAACAACGACAAGAGTCCATGGCGATGCATTTTTTGTTCCACGTGGTTGCCACATCAGATCACGTGTCAGAATTACAATCATGCACGTGGGTGGAGTTTACCTGTACTATGCATACATACACATGATACAAGCTCTGTACGCAGCAGCAGTGATCGTGAGCGGAGGTGATTAATGGCGACGGTTTGCCCTGGCTTTGTGTGAAGAGTTCTCTCTGAGCGTGAGACCGTGTGAGTTTCAAAAGTAGGCCAAAGCATGAATATGATTCGTGACTCCATTTAGCGCCCAACTTAGACTTCTGTAAGTGCAGATCTAGAAGTCTGGGTGCTGCACTAGTTTCATGTGCTGCTTTGTTTCATGTCCTATGTAGTGCATACCTACTAGGCACATCACATGAGATGGCAGAAGGAGAGGAAATCCTGACGAACCTGGCAGACATACAGGTGGGCATGAGGCTGGAGGCCATGGACAAGTTTGGGAAATGGTAAGCAGTGGTGCTTAATATAGCAAGGGACTGTGCTATATTAGTTGAACTGACCTTGTGGACCAGACCTCCCAACGAGAGTGCTCACTCCCATACATGATGTGATTAGTACCACAGGAGCGATTAATTAGTGGTACGCACACAAGCAGTGCTACGTGAGTGATGTAATCCTAAGACTGCGATAGCAGTCAAGATTGCCTAAATAGACCCTCATTTGTCGGAACAAAATTCACTTGATGGATAAGGCCAGATAAGTTCTACATGTACATGATTGTACAGGTGGGAAAAGCATTGGAGGAACCACATGCCAAGAATTAACACCTGTATATGATGTGCAAATATTTGTGTGTACCAATTAACAAGCCAACATGCTAGCCTCGTTCCTAGGCCCGCGCGCCGCTTTCGGTTGCACGAAAGAACACGGAGGGCCTGGTATGTTTCCTCATGTGCGTGACATCGAGGGCAGAAAGGTGGTAGAAAGGACTTAATTGAACATGGGCGAACTGGGGCTCAGAACAGCAAGAAGAGCAAAGGTACGAGGTAACTTACCGCACGTATCTAGCTAGCAGGGGGCGACTGTCATACACACCAAGCGTTGAACGTGTAGTTGGTTGAACAATACGCAAAACTTGCTTTTTCGTTCTGAAATTTTTGGCCATTTGTCGATTACGTAATGCCCATGTGGCAAAACATACCAGGCTCTCCCCGCTTTTCCGTACTGCAAGCGACAAAAAGCTGGGCGGGGCCTGGGAACGAGGCTACCAACATGCCTCATGGTCTCCTGTTTACCCTTAAGTAGGTCACACTTACTGTGTTACCAGTCTCTTCAAGTGGAGAGGCTATGGTACATTTAGGCCAGTGCAACAGGTACATAGGACAAACTCACTATTCGCTATGATGTCTGAGGTCTTGCTCTCACTGCTAATTCATACTAATAATGCAGCTAGCCTCACTCCCAAGCTGCTTTGTAGGCAGCTGGCTTATGGCTCACTCCAATTAACACACAATCATGTATGTGACGTCAATACTATTGTTTGCATGTTCAAAATTTAGCTATTTTTTTCTAAATAGTACCCACAAATTAATCCTTAAGGTAATAGTAGGGGTTAATACTTAATAGTAACAGAATTGTTTGCCGCCACAACTGGCTGCAATAGCAACCAACCCCCTCCCCTCGCTGATTCCCTGACCCTCTGCCTTCACATTCTCAAGGTACATTGCCAGGGTGATTGAGGTAGATGAAGACGGGGGAGATGTTCTGGTGCACTTTGATGGATGGAGCTCACGCTATGACGAGTATGTGGAGGTGAAAGAGGGGAGGCTGAAAACCCTGACCTCCACCAAGCTGACAGCTCTTCTCAAAGAGAAGAAGACAAAGAAAGTGAGGAGCAATTGGACAAACCATTGTGCGTAGTCCATTTAGGGATAACGGTTATGCCTCCCTCCTTCCTCCCCTCCCCTCCCTCTTCCTCTTTCCTCTTTGCTCTTCCCTATCCCTTCCCTCCCTCCCTCCCTCCCTCCCTCCCTCCCTCCCTCCCTCCCTCCCTCCCTCCCTCCCTCCCTCCCTCCCTACCTCCCTCTCCCTCCCTCCCTCTCTCCTTCCCTCCGTCCATCCCTCACTCACTCCCTTCCTTCATTCCTCCCTCCCTCATTACCTACATCCCTCCCCCTCCCTACCCCCCTCCCTCCCTCTCTCTCTCTCCCTCCCCCCTCCCCCTCCCCCCATCTCCATCCTTCCCCCCCTGTCCCATTCACAGACTTTGAACATTGATGACAGGGTGCAGGCTAAGTGGGAAGATGGGAAAATGTACTTTGGGAAAGTGGTATCGATACGAGGAGGTTCGTCAAACTCCTGATTTATTGCATCCAGTGATTTCATTCATGTGTTCAACCTTATGGTGTTGTATCCCTAGTGCATGTGCCTACTTTAGCCACCTGCATCCAAGGATGTCCGCAATTGTTGAGTTAGAGCTTGAACTTGTAGACTAAGTGAGAAGTGTGGCACCGTATGGCCAAAACATTGAGTTAGAATTTCTTTGCGAATTTTACTTCATTGGTTGGTGCCAGAGGCAGTATCTGAGGCTCCACCCACTGATGAATTAGTCAGCCGTTAGTGGGGCGAGCCTGAGCGAGCCCCTAGATGTATAAAACGTGAGCTGTGTCTGTATGTCTATACGTATGTCTGTATGCATACGTCTTACCGTAAATAAAGATGTCTGCAAATAAGTTCGTCGTTACGTGAATTTATACAAGTACTCAACCTGAAAATCACTCAAGAGACACGAATCGCGAACGTGTACTTCTTGGATGGCTACAACAGGGACGGAGATCACTCACGAGTGTACCCCTTCAATGGCTACAGGGATGGGCGCCACTGCATTGCAACAAAGACGCCAAGAGTGTTTTTTCTACATCATCTTGGTTCACGGCTACGCGGCCCCTGTTTTGAAGTCACTCGTAAACCTCTGCTCTTCAATGGTTACAGCCATGGGAGCTACTGCATTGCAAAAGAAGACAGCAAGAGTGCTTTCATCTGTTTGTGCTGCAAGTGTGCTGGAACAGTGTGTAGCATGTACCATCATAGACAGAGCCGCCGAAGGCGGCGAAGGAGTGTTGAACTCAGCATGTGCGCCCTAGCCGAAGTAGTAATCCTTCACACGTCCCAAAATTTTGCCATATACAGCAAGAGACCGTTACGTAGAAGTGTGAAAAACAAGTTGTCATTTGTGCGGTACCACATAGGCCTTCCATATAAGGTATGACAGTGAGGGATTACAACATGTCTATACTAGTTCGACGCTCCTTCGCTGGCTCATGCGCTCCTGTCATAGATAATAGGACTACGTTCAGTTCTTGTGCTGGAATTCTGCAGCCTGCAGTTGAGTTACATTCTAATGACAGTAATGTGCATGCTGCGTACTGCACTCGCTCATGCTCACCCCACAATGTAGTGCATTCTTACACGTGTAGTGGTAGAGTCAGTGGTAATTAGAAGCTTCAATGAAAGCTTGGATTGAGGTGAACTTGTGCAGGTAGCTTCACTTGCTTTGCTTGCTTCAGCTATTACTAACACATTGGGTCTACGTGAGTCCATCCATGACAGTCCGACTTAGCTCATTACTCTGATACTCTGACTCACCGACAGCCTTCTGCAATAGCGTCCCAGATGTAGTGTTATCTTGTACTGACCATCTGAATTATCACTAGTCTAATCCCACCCACCTTTACTGACTTCTGTTACTGACTTCTGTTGCTGACACTCTTGTTGAGAGAAATCTTATTGTATTGATGTTGATCTCTCCACACTCACACACAGGCGATGTCGAGGTGCTGTTTGACGATGGTGTGTACTACACAGCTCCCTTCTCCCATGTCCGGAAGAGGGTAAGTTGAAGTTAGTGTATGTTAGCATCAGGGTTGTAGGGACTTCAATGGGAAGACATCGATTTCGTGAGCCCGTAGTTACATGTGTATATATTAAGTGATACTACTTCATGTCTGAGGTGTAGTCTATCTGGATGGTTACCAATCGGTACAAAGAATTGTTGCTATAGCAACAAATAATTATGGTCAACTAATAAATCCGTTTCTCATTCAGATGTTGTTTGGAGCTACCACCTACCCAGTAACTGCTACAGCATTACTCAGTTCCCTTCAGAATAGTTATTGCCGAATGCCTTAGTGTGAGGCACATATAAGGCGATTAATAGTTCAACCACGAGATGACAGATGATAGGACAACACAGACAGAAGATGACTTGCGAGCCAGCAGCAGAGCGACACGCTTCGCTTGTTGACCCGTGAGGAGGATAGGCAAAGAGCATCCGAGCGTTGTTCTAGGAAATCTCTTCACCAAATGTGAGCTTCTTTTTGTGTACCTCAAATAGTAGCTATGCACAGGAGACCCCAGAGCAGAGGTATACTTATTCGCCATCTCCGACTCTGCATTTCCGTTTCCGTGTGAGGCACAGTATGTTCATACATACATGTACATGTATGCCTAGTAGTGTGTATTTGATGTTTTATTTTGAAATAGCAAAGCTTAACTAATGGCTTGTACGATTCACACCATAAAATGATCGTTCTTTTGAAATGGACGTAAACTTTTAGTTAAAAGCCTTTATCATGCACCTACATGTACGTTTGAATAATGTACAGCAGTCAATGGGAAAGCCTGGTACGCAAGCGCAGTTGATAAAAACCCGTATTTTGTACAGTAGGTCACGTGAAAAATCCGAGATCCGTATTATGTACAGTAAGTCACGTGTGCTACAGCTCAGAGACTACCTGGACTAGCTGGTACTGACTACCTTTTGGGCTCCTGAAGAGGGCTGACTTACATGTTGATACTTCCAGAAGTCGAGGTTGAACTCGTTCGTATACTCGGGCATCGCGTTTGAAAATGGACCGTACAACTGCCAGTCATCAGCGTGGACCGACCGTACAGCTGCCAGTTATCGGCATGGCTCCGCCTTGGGCTTGGTACAAAGGCCTTCTCGCCCAAGCGTTTGAAGCTTGCCGTACTAACGCGAAGGGTGAACCAGAACTGAAAAATATTGTCGCCAAGCAAGCTATGGTAACGCGCATTCGCTACGTTCATTGGTAGAGGAACGTGCAATGAAATTCCAGGTTTGTATGATAAAATCAGTATCACCATGGTATACCGTCACTCGTTTGTCGCCTTCGGCATTGTTACTCGTGCTTTGCACTTGTAACAATACTACGGCAACAAACTTGTGATATTTTCCGGTATAGCTTGGTACTATGGTGATACTTATATAGTATCAGAGAAGGACATGGAGAGAACAGTAAGTAGGTAGTGGGTGGGTTGTAGGGAGAAAGGTTTAATTGGTGTTCATCAACTCGCCATGGTTATGAGCGCTTCATTTTGGCCACCGTTTTATCATTAGTTTCGCACTGGCATGGGCTTTGTGGGTTTTGTTGGTTCTAGATCTGTTCCATCCCCCAGAAGTGATCTGGGCTGCGGCACTTAACAGTAAGGGACGTCACGTTTAACTGGGCCGATCCGTAAGCTAGCCATCCGCCTGCAAGCAGTGCGAGACTAGCTGTATGTGCGAGCAGCACGAGACTAGCTGTATGTGCAAGCAGCACGAGACTAGCTGTATGTGCAAGCAGCACGAGACTAGCTGTATGTGCGAGCAGCACGAGACTAGCTGTATGTGCAAGCAGCACGAGACTAGCTGTATGTGCGAGCAGCACGAGACGAGACTAGTTGTACGTATGTGCGAGTTGGTGGATGCAATCTCTGTTAGGGGCTGATTGTACCAACTTGTATCTGTGAATGTATCTCTAACCATGAAATTAGCGAAGTTTTTTTGCTGTACGCTATCACACTATTGTGATTGAGTGATCTTTTTCTGCTTGGTATTTCAGAACATGGACAAAGCTCAGGACGTCATGGAGGACTATCTTCGGGAGCCACCTCTGGCAGCTGCTATGGAGGCTCGTAAGCGGAGGGCAGAGAAGCGACAGCGTAACGATGACTCTGCTTCCCAGACCTCGCTCTCCTCCCCGCCATCCTCCCCGGTTTTCATGCCAAAAAAGGTCAAACCTTGTCGTATTGATGACGACTCTACAGAGACAGAATCTGATGTTGAGGACGGGCACCATGTTCGGATACGTGAGAGACCCTTTTCAAAGCAGACCCAGAACGTTGTTGCAACAGAGTCAATTGCTGTGTCTTCTAAGGGGGGCTCCAAAAGCTCCAGCCCTGCTAGCTCAGACAGTGAACAATCACGACGACCTTCTCGGAAGTATGAAGCTTTGAGGGAGCCGTACAAGCTGAGAGGTGTGACTCAATTGTCTACATGTAGACTTTCTCCCGTGGATGAAGACCCTATGGCTAAGAGTCTGACCGGATCTGGATCTGGACTGGGATCTACTTTTCTCACTCCGCCGTTTGAGTCTCAGACTGTAGTAAAACCAAGTCAGATGCTGCCGTTGTCTAGCAGTCCGAGTCAAAGACCCAGTCTTGGTTCCACACCTCCGGAAACTCCAGAGCTCGGTTCTCGTTCTCAGAGGTTGCGGAAGAGTGCAAGTGCTTTGGCCTCTGGCAGCAGTGCTGAAGATACGTGTGCAAGTTCCCATGGTAAGAAACCTGCATCTGATTCTGATATTTTGGTACCAATTAATCTAGGAGATAGCAGGGGCTCCTCTTCCGAACCACTGAGCAGCAATCTGCTGGAGGATAAGGTAGGCAGCTATGCAAGAGAAGCAGAAACTGCGCTTGGGAAGAGAATCGAAAGTTTGCTGTATTGTGAGGAAAACTGGGAAGACTTTGTCCAACTATTTCCGAAACAAAAGCTGGATTGGAGTGATAGCGACTACTCGAGTCCCTCCCTGGCTGACCCTTCGAGCTTTGAGCTGGAAGCAACTCGTGGGGTAGCTACTACGTCTACTGCAGTTCTCTCCACTCACTTCTCTGAGTCACAGCAGCCATCAGAATCAAGCTGTGAGCAAGAAGTATCTTTTGTTGCTTCAACGTCTAAATCAGGAAGTCCAAGCCTGTCCGCCTCGTCTTCTAGCTCTCGTATTCCTGCAACGGGCGTACTTCAGTTGTCTGGCGGCAGAGAGTTGGCAAAAACGACGTTGAAACGCAGAGGAAAGCAGAGAAGCAAGCACAAAGTGCCTTCATCTTTGTTGAATAGTGAACGTTGTGCCGGCATGCTGAGTAATGCTGTCGCACCGTCAACAAACGTGGAAGGACCAACAGAATGTGGAATGAGGAGAGATCAAGGTAAGATGCTAGACCTCTCTTTGTGCAAGCGAAATGTGAGTGTGTACTGGTCACGTTCAGATGCCTCGTAAGTTGGGACTGGTAAGTTTGACTGGAAATGCTGTGATCTGCATTTCCAATCATCGCCATTTTGACACAATGGGATGACCCTTCCTGCAAATGTTCACTCCTCTCCAGTGAACCTCAGCCATCTCCAGTATGTGTGAGTAATCTCCTGATCCGAGTAATCTCCTGATCCGCCTGCAAACTGTGCACCCAATTTGCCTGCAAAATTATTCACCTGATTCCGAATTGTTCGCCCGTATTGTCGTTACTTCCAGTGTCTGCTCTGATGGTCCAGCACCAATCCCTGCCTTCTACCACAGCCTCATTCCCAGACTGTTTCCACCCATCAAGACATGGGACAGGGCCAGTCTGGGGACGTGGCTGGTGAAGATCATATTCACCACAGGTGTTGGGAAGTTGAAAAGGGAAAGTGTCTTGCTGTAGGAATGGTTTGATTGTGAGAATTGTGAATTGCGAGTTTGAAAAGGGAAAGTGTCTTGCTGTAGGAATGGTTTGTTTGATTTGAATTGCGAGTTTGTATTGAGCATACAAGAGTAAGCATGTATATGTAATGCATGCAATTTACAGTTTGCCCTCAAAAAACCTGGAAGCTCAATGTATTTACTCAGGGTTAGGTGATACCAATTAGCTAATTAAGTGGGCGTAACATCCGGTATTAGGGTAATTAAATGGGCATGGCTTCCTGTATGCATTCGCCTACAGCTGCTGTCCTGCCATAGTGAAGACGTGCTCATGATGGCCACTAATTTTTGACGTCGAATGTCATCTCTGCTGTTCGGTGTAGGATGTGTACGTGAGTGAAAGCAAAGTACAAAGTACCTGTTGTAGTGCCGGAGAGAGCTGACTAGTGACAGCAGCGAAGTATCCAATGGTACAGCTCTTGTACTTCATAGTGTGGAACCTTGCTTACTGGGGGTGAGCCTGAGCAAGCTCCACATTATTATTTTGTAAAGCTTCGAAGTCATGCCCACTTAATTATAGTCACACGTTAACTACAGTGGGTATCCCCAAACCTTAATCATAACCAGTTCTGCGGTAATCAAATATTGTAGCCTCATTTCGGGTCCCCACCACTGAAGGATTGGATGCTATCACATGTCGGGTAGATGCGAATTGGGGCGTCACTGGACTGGACTGGACTGGACTGGACTGGACTCACCCAAAAATCTGTAAAATGCCTTTTTCAGTGTAGGACAGAAGCTAAGCATACTTATTCATTCACTAAAGTTGCTTGCATAGCCTGCTTTCGTGTCTTTCCTCTAGTCGGTAGAGGTCAAAGGTCATGTGCATATTTAATGAGCTTCATTGAAAGATTAGAAGAGCATTTATTTACTGCAGAAATCGAACTCCAGCCTTTTGCTAAAGCATAGAAACAGAAATATCCTCTATCATCCACAACTGACTGAAGCTCATTAAATATGCACATGACCTTTGACTTCTACCTACTTGAGGAAAGACACGAAAGCAAGCAGGCTATGCAAGCAACTTAGTGAATAAGTAAGTATGCTTAGCTTCTGTCCTACACTGAAAAAGGCATTTTACAGATTTTTGGGTGAGTCCAGTCCAGTCCACCAGTCCAGTGAATAAAGACACCCACGAAATTGTGTGTAGAAGCCACTTAATGTGCGGTTGGTACTTATATTGCTAGTTGCTACCGGGCTCCTGATAATTTTGGCCAACCACGATATTGCTCTCACAATAAAATTACCCTGGTCCCCCTTCCTCAATACTGTCAGCACCTTTTGTTCTTTCTACTTCAGGAGCAGAGTCTTCCAGAAGAATTGTATCAGACTCGGCAACCCCAACTCCCTCCAAGCGGAGCTATGCGGGCAGCCCCCTGGCACCCAAGAAACAGTTGTCCCCTTCCACCTCTGTTGCCACCAGGACCAGAGCCCAGACCAAATTTGAGCACGTGAGTAGTTCACAGCCTCATACCCATGTGCAGTTCATCGTGCAGTTCATGTGCCCATACCCGTGCAGTTCATGGGCTCATACCCATGCAGTTCACAGGCTCATATCCATGCAGTTCACAGGCTCATACCCGTGCAGTTCACTGGCTCATACCCGTGCAGTTCACAGGCTCATATCCATGCAGTTCACAGGCTCATACCCGTGCAGTTCACTGGCTCGTACCCGTGCAGTTCACAGGCTCATACCCGTGCAGTTCACAAGCTCATACCCGTGCAGTTCATGGGCTCATACCCATGCAGTTCACAGGCTTATACCCATGCAGTTCATGGGCTCATACCCGTGCAGTTCATGGGCTCATACCAATGCAGTTCACAGGCTCATACCTGTGCAGCTCACGGGCTCATACCCGTGCAGTTCACAAGCTCATACCCATGCAGTTCACTGGCTCGTACCCGTGCAGTTCACAGGTTCATACCCGTGCAGCTCACGGGCTCATACCCGTGCAGTTCACAGGTTCATACCCGTGCAGCTCACGGGCTCATACCCGTGCAGTTCACAGGTTCATACCCATGCAGTTCACAGGTTCATACCCATGCAGTTCACAGGCTCATACCCATGCAGTTCACAGGCTCATACCCGTGCAGTTCATGGGCTCATACCCGTGCAGCTCACTGGCTCATACCCATGCAGTTCACAGGTTCATACCCATGCAGTTCGCGGGCTCATACCCGTGCAGTTCACGGGCCCATACTCGTGCAGCTCACTGGCTCATACCCATGCAGTTCACAAGCTTATTCCCTGTCTCTCATCAGTTGCGGTAGAGAGAGGGCTTGTTGTACCATAGCATGATGTCATTGATGTGTAATATTCACTTTTATATCACCCGCTGGGTAGAAGCAATAGAAACCATACTTGTCTAGGCAGGATGCACAGGGCTTATTTGGACTGAATATGATTGGAAATCTATGTGTTGTTTCATAGGCCATCACTCGGTTTACTTGAGTTTGTGGGAGGGGGTAATGGAGGGGAAGGGGAGGAGGGAGGACTATGCTGGAATCTGTGATCCAATAGTGGATTCTTCTCTGCTATTCTAGGTAGCGAAGAAGTCAGAGAAAAAGCCAGGTACTGATGTGTACGTGCCTAGAACCTATGTATTGATTTCACTGGTCTGGTTAACTATGTCTGTTTTTGTTGATTGTTGTGGCTCTTGTTGTGGCTCTTGTCAGTCTTTTCTCTTTCCCCACCTATCCATATTTCCCCCCTCTCTCCCCTCCCCTCCCCTCCCCTTCCCTCCCCTCCCCTCCCCTCCTCTCACCTCCCCTCCCCTCCCCTCCCCTCCCCTCCTCTCCCCATCCTTCCACTCCTCTCCCCTCCATAGCTAAGCTAGCTCCCAAGGAGCTGGTGATCATGTGGGACCACAACGAACACAAGTGCAAGTTCACGGGATGTGGCAAGTCCTTTAGGAAGGAGACTCTCCTGCTCTCACACATCAAACACTACCACCACATCAAAACCAAGACACCAGTGGCAGCCAAAGCAAAGGGAGCAGCTGGTAGGTTGCCATGGTAACCACCTTGTCCTGACCCTTGAACTCCCTAATATAGTATACACTGTATCATACATGTACATCAAGGTCTGTGATTGCAGACATTATTAATCAGGGCTCACGATCACAGCCTGACAACAGACAATTTCTGTTCAATTGTGTTGTGTGTCCGCCCACTTTAGTAATTCTGACCTGAATTTCACTATTTAGCGTAATGTCCGAACATCTGTCATGGCTTTTCGTGAGCACTGCTGTGAGTCACAGTGACATGTCAGATATCATCAATTCTCGTCTGTGATCGTGATCAATGCGAGTGTGTACATGTTTATCACCAGGTACATAATTTTATGATCTTGCTTTTCACAGGTGCAGCTGTCAAACCAGGTGGCAAATCCCAAAGCCCCCTGTCTCCAAAATCTCCACAAATGTCCCCCAAAACTCCAATCAAATCCTCCCCGAAACTTCGCTCACCAAAATCCAGAGTGCCGAGGTCACCAAAGCCAAGAATGCTGAGATCACCGAAATCACCCAGTCTTAAGAGCATTTTGTCTCCTCCGCAACCAAAAGGTGGTTCTTCAGCAAGATCTGACCCACTAAGGAGATCAAAATCACCAACAGAAAGCTTCTTTGAGTCAATAGAGAAGCAGCACAGATCCATAGAAGTGATGAAACTTTTGGAACAGTCTGCAAAGGAACAAGCTGCTGCATTATCCCGCAAGTCTCCCCCAGTACCCCTTACGTCTCACCCCTCTTCCTCGCTAAAGAAACCGGGAATCACTGTCGGTCCAACCGCTCTGAAACTCCAACTGCCAGAAAGTTCCATCACCAGTAGTGGGAAGATGACTGCCAGGGCACCAGAATACGCCTCACCTCGGCCAACCATCTTGCAGATTCAACAATCAAAGCCCAAATCCTCGGCGAGTTCTTCAAAGCCATCAAGTAGTGGCCATAAGAAGATGAAGCAGGTAGTTGTGAGGGCCCTCAGCCCCCTCACGTTTCCCCTGGTGGAGATCAAGGCACTACCGAAGGACTCCCTACCCTTGTCACCCACCAAGAAGCTACAGTCGCATGCGAAGGCTTCCCACTCACCAGCAGTGCAGAGCCAAAAGGGTGGGGGCAGGACTACTTCTACCAGCAAAGAAGCAGGTTTGTGCAATATGGTGTGGCTAACTTCATTCCCAGCCCATTCCCAGTCCACCATAACCCCATTCCCAGCCCACCATAACCCCATTCCCAGCCAACCAAAACCCCATTCCCACCCTCCCATAACCGAGCTGCCCCTCCCCCCTCTCCTACACCACGATGCATTTGAGCTAATAGCATGCAGGTACATGTTTTCCCTTTGCCGCCACATCTTGCTTCGATTCAATCATGGACAGTGTGGTCATCATGTGAAATGTGCTTTAATTGGAATACACTGCAAGCTAGTTGCCTAATTAGTATGAATGAACATTGAACTGTGAGTACGAGTTGGTGGCTGCAGTCTTAGCAGGGCTTATGATAACAGCCAAGAGCGCATAAGTAGGTCGTGCCCCCCAGAACTCCGCGCGACCTGCTTATCCGCTCTTGTAACAGCCTGACACAGGACAAAATCCGGTCAATTTTGTCAACATTTAATATTTTATCCAGACAACTTTCATTTGTTACCATAAGCCCTGCAGTCGGAGTCCGCCCAGGTATCCACAGCATGAGAATAAGACATGGGCCACGATCCTGTTGCATCGGCTACCAGTAGCGTGGTTCCACTGGCAATTTGTTGGAGCTTATTGCCGTATATCGGGAAATTTTCTTGTTGAAATTCTTTCGTGTGACAATTACTCATGTTGAAACATTTTAGCGAACTGCACTGATCGAAGCGTGTTGTTTTTAACGACTCTGACCTTGCTGTACTTGCCGTTCTTTCATGAACTCGCCGACCCAGCTTCTTCTGGATAACCTGAGCTGCTGCGGACCCACCATGGCCATGACAAATGTAAGTACTTGCCTATTCCGGTCCACTCCTTCACACCGTGTGCTCACTGCTCAATATGCTCTTGAACCTCTCCGTCCACTTGAACGATACTTTGAGAAGGTATTTCGTCTTGAGTCAGCCTGAAAGTCCATCGTGGAAAACAGCTAGTGAATTGCGCAGTAATGTACACGTGTTTGTTACCGTAATTTATCCGCTTTCCTCAATATTTGTAAACTATTTCGCAAGATAAATTTTCGCGTTTGGTGGCATTCGCGAAAATATTTTAACTTACCGATATACGGTATATACTCCTGGTAGTGGAAAACTTGTTCCGTATTGTAAATCAAAACACTACAGCACTCAAGAAAGATTCTGACTACACCATCATGCTTGCCGTCCCTAGCGCAGTACAGGATGCCCAAACTTACGAAGGTTTCAATCTGGGACAATGTACATTACCCTTGTGTATCATATGTTGTATAGGTACATCGTTGTTGGACGATGGTGCCGACCTGGTGGATGAGGGGGAGGGGGGAGGTGCGGAGGATGTGAGGTCCCCATCCATGGGGAGTGAAGGGAATGAGGATGATGTCGTGCACTGCGTTTGTGGCAGTGAAGTGGACGAGGGATTCATGATACAGGTGGGTGTTTTGTTGGTCACATGATGGAATTTGATTGGCTGTTTTGCTAATATCCCATCCACCCACTTGCATGCAAACCTTCACATCCCACACATCCACACCACACACCCTCACCTCATCATGCTCCTGCATTCATCCTCACACTCCCACTCACACCCTAAACACCCTCACACTCCCACTCAAACCCTCACACTCCCACTCAAACCCTAAACACCCTCACACCCACTAAAACCCTAAACACCCTCACACTCCCACTAAAACCCTAAACACCCTCACACTCCCACTCAAACCCTAAACACCCTCACACTCCCACTCAAACCCTAAACACCCTCACACTCCCACTCAAACCCTAAACACCCTCACACTCCCACTAAAACCCTGAACATCCTCACACTCCCACTCAAACCCTGAACACCCTCACACTCCCACTAAAACCCTAAACTAAAACTAAAACCCTAAACACCCTCACTCCTACTCAAACCCTAAACACCCTCACCATAGCCTCGTTCCCAGTCCCACGCCCAGCTTTCCGTCACTTGCAGTACGGTAAAGCGGCGAGAGCCTGGTACATTTCCTCGCGTGAGTGACGTCAAGGGTAGAAAGAGGTAGAAAGACGTAAATGAACGTGGGCGTACGTGGGTCTCAGAACAGCAAGAAGAGCGAAGGTACCAGGTAACATACCACACGTATCTAGCTAGCAGGGGGCGACTGTCATACTCACTGAGTGTTGAACGAGTAGACGGCTGAATAACACGCAAAACGTAGCATCTTCATTCTGGATTACGTCATGCTCCCGTGAGGAAATGTACCAGGCCCTACCAGGCCCTCCCCGCTTTACCGTACTGCAAGCGATGGAAAGCTGGGCGTGGGACTGGGAACGAGGCTACCCTCACCACATGTCCACACATGCTCCCCGCCCCCACATACCCCCACCTGCACCACCCAGACGAGGTTGGAAGCTTACATGTAGTAGTTAGTGGTCTGTGCAAGGTAGTAATAGTGTTACATGATCATACAGTCTGCCATAGTGAAAATCATTTTACCGAAACAGGTTTTTTGAACGAAATCATTCAGAGGGTACTTCCAGGTGCAGTATTGACCACTATCGGTCTTCTTCACTCATGAAGGATTTGAGTGGGTCCTTGGGAATACTCATAGACAAATGCCACAACTGTAGAACTCACCTATCCACTGAGCGAGTCTTGTTCCCAGCTGTTTCGATAATCACTTTTCAATATGGACCTGTATAGCACTGTAATGATTATATCACTCACATTGCTATGTTGCGTGTCCCACTAATTATTAACTTCCAACTTCCTGTGCACCACCGTACCTGCAATGCACACATCCTTGCAACCTCAACTTACGCATCACACACACCTCACCCCCACACTCCCTCCTCACTCTACCCACCACCCTCACATGCTTACACATGCACATATCCACACCATCACACCTCATACATGCACACCCACACACACCCACACAGTGTGAGCAGTGCCTCTGCTGGCAACATGGAGACTGTATTGCCATTACCAAGGAAACACTACCTGAGAAGTACATCTGCTACATCTGCACCAACCCGCCTGGTGAGAGCTTCCATTCACATCCTGTGTCTTGAAATTGTGAATGTGCGGTGCATTGTAGAAAAGCACTACTAAGCAGCCAACAAGAGTGGCGGTCATTTTAGCTACGAATGTTCTCCTCATCCTACAGGTCTTAGGACTAGATTGAAGCACCGGGTGAGTAATAATTATGATCGGGATTTGTAACCCTCAAGAAGGCAGAGCTCTGTCTCTCATGTCCAGAGACACCAGGGCTTGTCCATGTAGTACTAAGTACATGTTCATCTTCTCCCATCCTGGGATGATCCCGGGATGATCCCAGGATGGGAGATGACACTAGGGTATCCCGTTATACTTGGACAAGGGGGGGGGGACATCTCTGGACAACCCTCCACAAGCTATCCTTGTAACTGACTCTACGGATAATCCTATGGAAGAAAGCTATGTGCATTCTCGCGCTCTCTCATCCCCTTTAGTTTGATCGGGACTGGTTTGCAGAAGGCTCTCTCCCCTCCTTTCCCGGTGGTCCTAAGTTCCCTGAATCAGCAGCCATACGAATGTCTCACCGCCTGGCAGACTCCCTCTTCAAGCTTCGGAAGATGGTCCACAGTACAAAGGTCAAACTGCAGGCTGCAAGGTAAGCTATACATGCTCTATTCACACGTGCGGAGGGTGTGGGCACGAGACTAATCGACATACTGTCAGGTCCACAGCCATTTGGGCTGCTAAAAACAAATTGAGAAAGCTGAGCACATTGTCACACACACAGTCAATGATGACATCATTGTTTTTTCACGGCAGAAAAAAACAATGATGTCATCATGCGCTCTTGCCATAATACATTTACCCGTGTGGGAGTGTGGTCTTAGGTCATGACCCCTTGTCACAAAATTAGGCAGCTTTACTGGCTGATAGGGTTGTAGTATGATTCATATCTGTTATGTGTGATTCTCCAGCAATCCCAATCACCCCTACCTGAAGCAGTGGGCGAAAGAGTGTACCCACCTCTCTAAAGAGGACATCATGTCCTATCTCATCGCTGCTCTGCAGCCTGTCTCGTATGAATCAGGAGACACCCAGGAGGCGAGCAACACCTCCTCTCCTGTGGCATTAAGGACAGAGGGAGGGGAGAGCAGTGCAGAGGTCAAAGGGACTCAGGAACCTCAAAATGTGGGTATTTCCAAGAATGAAAACAGCTCAAGAGAAGATGCTGACTCAAACACGAACGTGCCGCTGGGGAAACGTTCTTCACCCATCAACGTAGCTGCACTCTATCTAGACCCCCTCCCTTCTGATTCCAAGTCTTGCTCTGTTACCCCAACCCCTCCACCTCCTCCCTCCTCCTCCTCTCCTACTTACCCCTCACTCACCACCACCGCAGACAGCAGCAGCCCCAAGAGCTTGAAACTTGCGCCTCTTCCACCTCTTAGTGTTGAAGACCTCCGTAGTCTAACAGATGTCAACCTCAACCCTCCACTGCAGCAGAGCACTCCCGTGGTCACCCCAGCTGCTGCCTCACAGACATCATCTTCCAGGATATCAGGAGCGACTGAGTCTGTACCTACATTAACTGCTTCAGCTTCACAGGAAACTGTGCATAAACCTTCAATCTCTTTTTCTGAAAATCCCATTCCCGAGTCCGAAAAAACCATTCCAGGCTCGGAAGATTTTTTTGATTCAAATCTGGAAATTAGTGAAGAGTTTGGAGTGCAGGAGATGTCCGTATTTGCTGTCGATGGGGACAGTCATCCAACAGAATCAAAGTTGCCCCAAATTCTCAGAAATGAGCAAGATGTAGTAACCCCCCCGGCTGTTGGTTCTCCCAGTACCAGGATCACCACCTCTACACCCTTTCCTACCCCTAGCTCCAACAAACTCATCTCAAGTTCTCGGTCGGCGTTCAAACCGGTAATCGTTCCCATAACGTCATCTTCAGCGGCAAAAAGCCCACTCACTTCACTTCTTGCCAGTCAACAGACAACCAGCTCAAGAGGAGGGCTAATGTATTCTCAAAGCGCCTCGGGATCAGGACTGCAGCCTGCTTCAGTATCAGTTAAACCTCCAACTGCTTTTACGGAGAGTAGCGCATCACTAGGAAGCCTCGGACTGCAACCAAGTATCGAACGTAACCCCATTTTTACGCCGACCCTCTCCTCATTGAGCTCTGCACAGTCCACCATGGACACCGTTACTCTGGGGGAGTTTGCAGAGGCCTTCATGCACGGAGACATGACCAACTGGGTGCATAGGATGCTGTTGTACGACCACGTTGAAGCTGTGCAGAACAAAGTGATGGCCTGGATGGACTTGGTCGAGAAGCAGTTAGAAGGTGCGTTGTGTAGCTGTACGTACATGTACACGGTTGATACACAGTTGCACCATATTAGATCCCATTTCAATATTCCCTGCTTTTATGAACAGCACTAGCCTCATTCCCAGGCTCCTCCAGTTAGAGGGCACCAAAAATTGTACTTTTCCTATACGTTACATCGTTACATATGGTTGGGCCTATCTGCATGGTGGCCAGTGGGTACACTGGTTGTTGTTGTCATAGCAATGGAACCTGGAATTTCATTTGGGGTCTATTGTGGTGACTGTGATGTCTCAATGCATGACACAGTTGCTTTTACCATTGTCTTGTGATGGCACATCTGATTGGTACTGCAACTTGCGGGCAGTGGAAGTAGCAGTTTGAAGTCGCGGATGTTGCCAGGACGTTTCCATTCAGAGGAGATGCTTCTTGTATGATAAAGCTGTGAAATTCCTTTCATGTTGCCTGTCTTCCTCCCATGCAGAAATCCCTTGCGATGAGAGTAGCCTCAAAGATATGAATGCCCTCCTAACTGATGTCCAGTCCATTGTCAGGCAGTTAGGTCAAGTACAGCACATAGCTGCTTCAGAGTCCAGTTGAAGCCACTGTCTCATTTTACCTCCAACACTGGTTTTTCATCGTTCCCTCAATAAAGTACATGGTTTTATATTAATTTAATTATGTTGTATCTTCACAATAATGAGTCTGTTTGATATAATGTTGCTCACAGCCATGGCCAAGGGGGAAGACCAAAAGCAGTATGGGTACATATAGGTACCATTCTCGCTCTCTAGGAATTCTCGCTCTCTAGGAGCAGGGTTTTTTTTTTACTAACTACTGTACAGCGTTGGAAAGTGAGGTAGGGTATGCATGACTTTTGTGCACTTACTATAATTCGGAAGAATTGCTAAAGGAGCGAATGCAATGGCCATGAAGTGCTGTGGTGGTGATGCTTATAATTAAGTTGATACCTGCAGTGCAAATAGCAAAGAACGACTCAGACTCTGGAAGATAAACCTGGATGTCTGGAATTACACTACTGTACGGAAATCCCTCGATCGCTCCTCCCCCAAATGAAATTTAATCATTAAGTTAATGAAAGGGTTACCTCCATGTAGGCGTTGTTGTTCATGGCTGTCCGCGGTTGGCATCGCTATCTGAGCCGTTTCCATGCCTTCATCATCTCTACCTTCTCGTATACGTACTCACGCAGTCTTGCCACCCAATGGGCACACAGAACCTTTGCAGTTGAGAGGAGCATCATTCATCAGACTGTTCAGTGTGTGCAGATCCCAGCAGCAGGTTGGAGGGTAAGTTCACTATTCCAGAAGAGATGTGTTGGCCAGCAGACCCAAAGACCTTTGATAAAGTACTTCAGGTGTTTGTCTGTAGGCTTCAGTGTAAACCAAGGACATGGTGTTTACATCACTAGACGGCTGAGTTCAAAGACGGTAGAGACACCCAAGGACACACACAATCTGCTAGTAATTCAGCCTGACCACAAGAGTGGCGTTGTAGAAAAACCATACGTGCCGGCAGAAGGCAAGTTAGAGGAGGCTGTGTCACTGGCTGAAGCTATTACTGGTTGGAAAGTGCAAAGTACAAGAGTAGATATCCTCCGAAAGCCTCACAGCAGGTTCGTATTTGGGAAAGGAAAGATTGCTGAGCTACAGACAGCTGTGAAGCAGTCGCCTGCATCAGGGGTCTTTATAAACATTCCCAAACTGACCCCTCTGCAGCAGAGATCCTTGGAGACATTATTTGAAAAGGACGTGTTTGATCGTTTTAGTATTGTGCTGAGGATTTTCAAGGAGAGGGCCAAAACACGTGAGGCCAAAGCCCAAGTTGAGCTTGCTGAGATTCCTTATCTCCGATCTCGGCTTGTAAAGGAGGAAGGGGACTTTGACCAGCAGAGGGGAGGGACTGGCAAAACAGGAGGTGCAGGGGAAACGTCACTCGAAATTTCCAGAAGAACCCTCATCAGCAGAGAGAAGATCCTGAAAGATGAGTTGAGTGTGATTAGGAATAAACGGAAGACTTCTAGAAACCAACGTGCTAAGCACTCCCTGCCTGTTGTTGCGGTGGTTGGTTACACCAATGCTGGGAAGACCACTCTAATTAAAGCCCTCTCCAAGGATGACTGTTTGCATCCAGAGGACATGCTGTTTGCTACCCTGGACACAACAATGCACGCAGGAAAGTTGCCTTGTGGACTGAGGGTGATTTTTGTGGATACAATAGGGTTTATCTCTGACCTACCCCACGAGTTAGTGGAATCATTTGCGTCAACACTAGAAGATGTGATCAGTGCGGTACGTTTGATAGTAACCTCAACTCGCATGATTTAGGTAGTAAGTGCATGTAACATATACCCAGTAGATGGTACCTTCACCCAGAAATTACAAGCAGGGATGTGGGAATTTCGGTGAATTTGGCCAGAGGTTGCAAAGTACCATCATTTTCAGTCAGCAGGAAGGGCTCTTGTAGCTATTACCTTTGTGTTTTTCATCGCCTTTTATGCCTACTTCTGCTTCCATGCCATCTTTGTTAGGAATTGTCTAGCCTCGTTCCCAGACCCTTGAACCCTGCAAAATCCCAATTTTCTTTTCGCGGTTCTGAGGTCAAGTATACGGTCAAGAAAGTGGAGTATATGAGACGGCCTGGGGATGAGGGTAGGAATTGTCTCATTCCCAATGTAATTCGGTCTGGAACACGCACAAACTGAAGGAAAGCTTGGACTGCAGATCCTAATGACAGTTTGATCAAACAAGTGGTCAGGTCAAAGCATGGGCAGTCTGGGTGGCTGTACCACTCCTGAGGAAACTGTATGTATGTACTGTGTGATAGCCTCGTTCCCAGGCATTCTACACCCACTTTTTGATCACTTGCAGTATGCAAAAAATGATCAAAAGCTAGAGGTGTACGTAGAACGAGGCTACTGTGTGACCCAAACCCTATTTACTTGACATCATTGTTACCAACCAAAATGGTGTGCATGGGTGTGACTGATATACGTAGTAAGAGTTTCATGACTTTGTGTTCACAGGATGTGATAGTCCATGTCTGTGATGTCAGTCACCCCAAGTCCTACGCCCAGAGACTCAATGTCTTGAAGGTGCTACGTCAACTGAACTTAAAACCACAGTTACTGGAGGACATGATCGAAGTGCTCAACAAGGCTGACCAAGTGTAAGGAATACAAGTAGCTGAGCTCGCTTCGCTCGCTCAGCTACTTCCCCCTTGTTCGCCTACCGTGCGTACGTCCGCTTCAGCTGCTGCTCCCGGGCCCGATTGCGGCATCCGCTTCCACTCAGCGGCTGGCTCCCCGTTTGCCTCCGCCTCCAGCTGCTGCTCCCGGGCCCGATTGCGGCATCCGCTTCACTGCTGGCTCCCCGTTTGCCTCCGCCTCCAGATGCGGCTCCCCGATTGCGTCCGCTTCAAGCTGCTGCTCGCCGCTTTCATGATCAGCTCTGCTCTCGATCACGTCCGCTTCGACTGCTGCTCCCCGATTGCGTCCGCTTCAACTGCTACTCGCCCGATTGCGTCCACTTCGACTGCTGCTCCCCGATTGCATACTGGATTCCAGCCCATGCCCGGTCCCAATGTTCTCAAACATTCTTCGCGGAGTTCGAGGTTCAGTACATAATTTAAAGTACGCATCACTATAGTCTAGTCCCGCCCCACGAACATCCCACTTCCGTCACTCACAGACACACACACAGACACACGTTAAAATCTTAATGTATTGATAGCTATCTGGGATTCTGCAGGGGGTAGAGTGACATCATTGCTGCACTCATCCCCATAAGGAAGCTTATCACACTTCAATGTAAAGGTCAAAGTTCCCATGAAAGGTCCCTTTCCCACTCACATATCTTTTTACTTTGTATAACTACCTGGTAAGTATTACCTAATTTATACATGTAGCAGACCCCTAAACTTAGTTGGGCATGACTGAAACACTAGTATTCTATTTGAAGTTTAATCCAGAACAAACCGTGGAGACTAAAGCTGTGATTTTCGGCTGACAGGTATAGTCAGACACATTCGTGCGATGCTAGATTGTGGGGTTATGGCTTCCTGGTTAGAGGTCAGGCCCACCCAAGTCCACATACCAACATTATTGTGTGTGGCTATAGCTACAGAACACATATACACATCCCTGTTCTGATGACTGCCATGCCATTATTTGGAACCTCGTTACGTAAAAGAGCCGGCTTTCGTCAGGTTTCCCATAGTAGTCCAAGTGCATGCTGGTTCGTGAATAAGGTTATCTCACTTTAGTGTGACCGCTGTACAGATTCTCCACTTGCCGTATATGGTCAAGCACATGCAAGCGCTGTTAGACCAGCTTTGTTATCGTAGTTGGACACTCCTTCTCATGAGTTCTTGTATAGTATCTCGCTTTGGTACTTCTATGATGACATTATGTAGTATGTTTCAGTTATGTTTTGCAGTCAGCGGAGAACTATACTAACATGTTCACACACCGCAGAAATGCGTACAGAGTATACATACTATTACAACAGAGAAGCAGAGTTTGCTAACTGGTTGAACTCATCCATTACAAACGATCAACATACATTAGCCACACTGCTGCTAAAATGTAGATAATCATTGCTTGTGTTCGCACACGAGTGCATACACCATTGTAACTCTGTACTCTAGCCTCTCCTATAGTTGTTCCCTGCCTCTGCTTCCTGAGTCAGCTCATGCTTTCGCTTTATAAATCTTCTAGAGAGGGTGAATTGATGCTGGATGACCTTGAGAGTAGGCTGCTGGTCTCATCTACAGAGGGGGTTGGATTGAAGGACCTCATGCTCTTGATAGAGGATGCTGTCTTGAAGGCCACCAATCAGAAACGCTGGAAGGTGGTGGTGCCAGCGGATGGACCTCATTTGAGGTAGAGTGAATGATGTTTTCTGATCACTCTGTAAATCTTACTAAAATAAGTCATGCTGTATTCTAATTGGTCCTCCTCTTTTTCTCACGCACTCACCACACCACCACACACTCATACACACACACACACACACACACACACACACACACACACACACACACACACACACACACACACACACACACACACACACACACATACACACTGCATTTCCGTTGTCCTAGCTGGCTGCATCATGAAGCAACAGTTTGTAGTGTAAGATCATCGGAAAGGGGAGAAGAGGAGCTAGAAGTTAAGGCCATTCTGTCAGATGCAACTGTTGGAAAGCTTAAGGCAAAGTTTAGTGATTCTGTTGTGCTCACCAATGTCTCAAGAACATCATGAGTCACAAGTTAACAATTGTATAATATATGAAACTATACATTATGCCAACTGATCATTGCTGGAAATTTTCATTTTGTTTCGTATCGAGTCTGTCATTAGCTAGAGCTGCTTTAACCCCCCAAATAATAAGGTATATAGGACAAAATTACAGTCCTATACCCCTTTCATGTTTGTGGATGGTTGAATGGGACTAGAAACCGCTTTCCCCCCGGCCGTATAATTATGTACAACCCTGCTTTGGTATGTACATGCACCCATATAATGTCAGTTTTAAATAAGACAACACTAATCTAGCATAACGATTTTTTTAGTTTTGTTTTATAGCTAAACCACATGCACTGTCCGATCTGCTGAAGTGCTGAGGGTATCAGGGAGTTTGTACGTAATAGCTTAATTGAAAAAAATGTGGCTATGGAGAGTTTAAACAACGTACTGGCTTGATCTACCTCTGCTCTACATGACTCTCTACCTGGCTCGACCTCTGTTCTACCTGTCTCTACCTCTGCTCTACCTTACCTCTGCTCTAGCTACATGGCTCTACCTCTGCTCTACCTGTCTCTACTCAGTGCATGTAAGGCTTGGGTCGGGCTAGGATGTACATATTAGTATGCCAACTTCACCTTGGTTTTACACAGACATAGATCATTGTGTTCCATGTTGTTGATGATAATATGAAAGTGAAACCTCAAAACTCCACCCATGTATATTCAATTACGTCATAACTATTACATGACGTCAGTGGGTGACCGGCGTTGCCAACATAAACATCAGAAAGACTGATATACGGATTATGTGCCGGTTAGCTAGAGCGTACTGAGTGGTACCGTTCGAACGTACACATAACCAACTCAAAACCTACCGGGTAGATTTCTCGAACTCAGCTGGGAAGTTGCTCAACGACGCAAACAGCCACTCCAGAGATGGCCAGTGGGAGCATAGTTTCTGTCACAGCAACTCCTACGAGCAATTTTTCCACAATCTACCCGGTAGGAAGACGCAGCCATTCGTACTCTTTGGATTGCCACCGGTAAGGTCAAGAATACCAAAGCACAAGTAATCCGTATCGCTCGACTTTTTGTTCACTCTCTGATTTGCGGCCATATCAACCGCAAAGGCCTGAAAGTCACGGGACAAGTGACCACGCCCCACTTTTCTCATGGGGTCGTTTGACCGTTTCCAACGAACAAACTCGTCTGTACAGCAGGCGGACATCGGCGTCTAATGCTAGATCGCTAGCGCTTTGCAATCGCTTGAAGATGGATGCCGTATGCAGTCCAATGAAACACGAAATCAGTATTCATGGCATTCTGTAACGTAATAAACCAACCGCAATCAGATGACATTTAGTGCCGTGTGCAATCGTTTCCATAGATACGCACGGCGCGCGAAATTCTTGCTGTGGTCAACTCGACGCAAGCCTTACATGCAGTGAGTATACCTCTGCTCTACCTGGCTCTTCCTCTGTTCTACCTGTCTCTACCTCTGCTCTACCTGGCTCTATATACCTCTGCTCTACCCGCCTCTAGCTACCTCTGCTCTACCCGCCTCTACCTCTGCTCTACCTGGCTCTACATGTACCTCTGCTCTACCTGTCTCTACCTCTGCTCTACCCGCCTCTACCTGGCTCTACCTCTGCTCCACCTGGCTCTACCTCTGCTCTACCTGGATCTACCTCTGCTCTACCTGGATCTACCTCTGCTCTACCTGGCTCTAGCTCTGCTCTACCTGGCTCTACTACCTGGCTCTACCTCTGCTCTACCTGGCTCTCCCTCAGGCTCTACCTCTGCTCTACCTGGCTCTCTACCTGGCTCTGCCTATGCTCTACCCCAATTGCTCTACCTCTGCTCCACCTGGCTCAACCTCTGCGTAGAGCAGAGGTAGAGCAAGGTAGAGCAGAGTTAGAGCCAGGTAGAGTAGAGGTAGAGCCAGGTTGAACAGAGGTAGAGCCAGGTAGAGCAGAGGTAGAGCCAGGTAGAGCAGAGGTAGAGCCAGGTAGAGTAGAGATAGAGCCAGGTAGAGCAGAGGTAGAGCCATGCAGGAAGAGGTGGGTAGAGCAGAGGGAGAGTCAGGTAGAAGAGGTTGAGCCAGGTAGAGCAGACGTGGAACAGGTAGAGCATGCAGACTCTGAGGTAGAGTAAAGATATAGAGCCAGGTAGAGCAGAGGTAGAGCCAGGTAGAGCCATGCAGGAAGAGGCGGGTAGAGCAGAGGGAGAGCCAGGCAGAGCAGAGGTAGGAACAGCCGACTGATGCGCATACGCGAACGTACGCGCATGCGATTCGAAGCCACACCCTTCGCCGGAGGGAAAGCTAGAAGTAGCCATCGCTGGCCATGCATTTCGACAGATTTCTCTCATGGGATCCGCACAGCCTGTTCCTGTGCCTCTCCGTTTGTGTTATACTCCGAGTGGCAGCGATGGTCTTCTGCTGGATCTTCCACGTGCGCGCAACCAGGACTGCCATGCCGGTGATTTACTTTACAATTGCCACCATATCTCTCCTGACGTTTCTTCTTGGAGGGGCAGATCACTCTCGTAAGATGATCATAACTGCATTAACAGTTGCATTCTCTGTTAGGTTGGGAGTCTTCTTGGTGTACCGATCATTGAATATCCCAGGGGGATCTCCACCTAGTAAAAGAAAGACGAGACCTTGGTCTTTCTGGATATTCGCCCTCTTTGCGCCTCTGGTATTCTGTCTTCCTGCTATTTTCTGCAACTCGCCACTAGCTCCTGGGGGCGATCTTGGTACAATTGAACTTTTCGGAGTCTTACTTGCTACTTTGGGGATGGTGATTGAAGCTGTGGCTGATCATCAGAAGTTTACCTTTAGAGACAATCCAAAGAATGAGGGAAAATGGTGTGACACAGGACTATTCAAGTATGCACGCTACCCACACTTCTTTGGAGACGTGTGTTTTTGGTGGGGCATCTTCCTAGTGGGTGTACCCACTCTCGGTTTCGGAGCGAAATGGATTGCTCTTCTTTGTCCACTTATGGAGGTCTACATTATTTTTGCTAAGGATGGTGTGCCACAGCTGAATTGGGTGCATGACCAGAGTTATGGGAACAATCCTGCGTATGTACAGTACAAGAGGTCAACTAGCACTTTGATCCCATGCCCGCCTTGGCTGTATAAGAAGTTTGCTTCAAGTGGCAATTAATATAGCCAGTGTGTTGACTAGGACCGTATATTATATGCTGCTTTCACTGAGTTTGTATATAAAGATGTCATTGCATGATATATAAATGAAGAAATGTGTCAACTTTGCAGGTTCGGGCCAGAATAGCACCCTGGATCCATGGTAGCTTTGATGATATTGTATAAACCAGGGTTGAGGTAAAAACAAGGAAACTGATTGTTCTCTGTTCCCACATATTGATTGCCACCATGTCCATATGGAAGGTGGGAGTGGGAGCTGGGGACGAGGCTACTTCCACTAAGAATTGTCAAGTCACTTTGGCTGCTATACACTATGCTGGTGTGATTTGTATCACATGCTATACAGCCTTATCCCCAATGGCAGGCTAATTGTTATCATAGGGTACATACATAATTGTGATTGAACACACTACAGATACTACCAAGTATACTGGATACCTCAACTTAGTCATGGATGAGGAAGCCTGTGTGAGCCACATGCCATCTCAGCATGCATGTAACATGAATTGGAAGTGCTACCGCATCTGTGCACGACTCCATTACAACATTGTTGAACGTGAGTTCAGCAGGATACAATTAACAGTTTAATTGTTGGGAGTGAATTGTTTCTGTACATGGGCTGTTCCGGAAACCACAACTGTCACATGACTTGGCTCTGTCTCATTGCACAAACTTCTGAAATCAGAGTCTTCTTGCTCCTTTACACACTTCACCGTTCCATCAGCCCAGGGTTGTTTCTTTCCAGTAGCCATAATGAGGTAGACAAGTGCTCCAAAGATGTAAACCTCGGCACCAATGATAAATACTTCTCTCCACTCGTCTCTAAAGCCATTCAGGTAGGCCTTGGATCCCTTGGGAGCATTAGGCTGAATATACAGACAGAACAATAATTGGCTCACCTATGTTAACTATCTTTTGAATTTTTCAAACATGCTTAGAAACCGGGGGCAACTATTCTAGTATAACTATATTCAGGAGCCATTTAATTTTGACATGATAGAGGAGTCAATTGTTATGACCCTACCTATCTTCACAAACCTGTGAGCAGTCACAAGCAGTACCTATAGTGACATTCATGGTGCAGTGCTTAAAGTTTGCCCACCATGCAATTCCTATCTAAGAAACCCTTCTAAAGTAAGCCATAATTATCCGAAATGGATATTCAACAATGATCCAACATGCCATCTAAGAAACTCAGGTACAGCCTGGAGCAACATTGCCTTATTTGCATTTTCCATTAGGCTGTTTGATAACTAGGATGGGCTGCCAATGCATGCATGACTGCATGTATCTTTACCTCAACAGCAATGGCTTTTGCCACCTGTGGTGCTATAAAGCCCGGGAGAGTGCCGATGACGTTCGAGATGCCCATGATCACTCCAGCAAATCTCGGTGCAATGTCTAGGTAGTTGACATGATAGCCTGCTATTCCTACTCCTGTCATTGCTGTAGACAGTGTGAGGAAGGTCACTGCAGTCACTGTGGATGTGCCCAGGTAGCCACACAGGAGGAGGAATGTGGCCGAACCAATACCACCTGTGAGATGGAATTTGAAAACAGACAAGTTGATGGCTGCCATATATATACCCAAGAACGTAGCCACCTCCAACAGCTCATTGTAGTTACACCAATCAGACCTGAACTACCTGGTATGTCATAATCACCTATAGCCTGGTGCCCTAGCCCAATTGAGAACCGGAGTGGCCTAACCCAAAATCAAGTACTGGAAATTGCACAAAAATAGAGTAAAAGATATGCAATGGGTATGACCGAAATTTTGAAATTCGTGAAATTTCAGCAGCTCCTGAAACACATTTTAACAGTATTCTCAAGTTTAGGGGGGCTAGTTCAATGTTTGCGGGTTAGGCCACTCTGGTTCTCAGCCCTTCATATTAGACTATGATGAATGCAATGAAAATGCCTCTGTATAGTGCACCTGCATATGGGGAACCCTCAATGATGAGCCATTCTGTACTATAACCAGGTAAGGCTGTAGTACTGCTGCTGTGTGTGGAATTAGTGAGTACAGAACTCCATAGGCGAATGTGACATTGGGATTGCATTAGTAGAGCATTAAATCCGAGTATCCCATGTGAGAACAGAACTGATTGACAGAGTGAGGACTTGGTTGATCGCCAAAGCCATGCATGTGACAATACCATTGTGGATTAGAGGACCTGGTTATTACCAGAGTCGTGTGACAATACCAACCCCTGGAATTCAGACCAGCAATAAGATCAAAGATACCACAAGTGGTACCTGTAGCTCCAAATATCTTCCTGACAGATGTGGTAGAAAAGTATCGAGTAGATCTCATGTGGTCTGCCACTTGCCCGCTTAGGGGCATCACAAATATCATGACGACAGAAGGAATGGCTGAGTATACACCACTCAGAACTGTGGCCTGCATGGAAGTAAGGAGATACTGCACTGAGTGACATAAAGAGCGTAACATTATAGAAAATGCCCGTGTAGCTCTTATGAAAAACCATAAGCTCCATGCATGCAAATACCTTGATTTTAGCTCACCTCGCTGTTCACTTGCAGTTGAGGTAAAACCTGTTTGAAGTAGGTGGGCATCAATGTGGTGAGGGTAGCATTCCCCCATTCGTTGCAAAAGTTGGCAATAAAAATGGCCCAGACAGCAGAGGAAGTGAGAATCTTCAGCCAGGGAGTCGGAAGCTGCATGGCGTGGAGGAAGTAAATTGGTGACGATTAGAACAAGTTAATAGAATAGTACTCATAGCGGTAATGCATTGCCTGTTTTTCTGCAGACTCTGCAATGGAGGACTCAATGTACTCCCTCTCCTCCCTGGAGATTCTCGGGTGAGTAGCAGGAGTACTATAGGCCAGAAAGGACCACAGCACAAACCATATGATACCCACTGCACCTGTGCACAAGAGGAGTGTCGCAATATAAATCGGAGCTTGTGCAATTGCCACAGCAGTAGCATGGCCTTTTGGAGAAGCACACAAACGTGCACAGACTCGTTTGGAAGGAGCTTTTGAACAGCAACCAGGATCTGCTTGCACTATGAAAGAGTGTGTTTCCTAATTTGTGATTCCGAGGGAGTTTCATCTGGCAACTCTCTTAGCAACTCAAGGACAAATAATGTAAATGTCTACTTGTGATAACTCAAGGACATGTATAGGATCTACTACGTCGACGCGGAGGTTATGCCTCCGCGGGAAAGTTTGGCCGAGGCGAAGCTGAGGCTAAACTTTCCCAAGGAGGATAAACCGCATAACCTCCGAGTCGACGTAGTAGATCCGGCTTCTACCACAGACATAACCTCCAAGTCAAGTTAGTAACTGGATCCGGCTGCTAGACAGCTACAACACTCTGATTCTCAGCACAGCGTGGCGATCCTTTGATGTACCGCGGAGGATAAATTGCATAACCTCCGCTATGACGTCATAGCAGAGGTTATGCGATTTATCCTCCGCGGTACATCAAAGGAACGCCCACGCACTGTGGTAGAAGACAAAATATGCTGTGTTCCTTGAGTTACCAAATCAGTCAAGCAACACACTACTTTTCATAGTGTTGACTAGTAAAACAAAACAAGAGCAAAACATGGAAGGCATGTCAAATATAAAGTACAACGTAAACAGCAAGACTTGTCAGATCACACGTACGTTTGCTGTAGCACTAATCTTGGCTATGTCAAATATGATGGCCCATGCAAACATCCAATGCCTTCACTTCATTAGCAACAATCCTGAATTTAATTGTTGAACAATGCTGATTGGTGCAGTACTACTCTATTCTGTTACATTTCCTTTGATCAGAAATCAAGCCTGGACCAGCACCATGCACTGTATAATATAGTATATGCACTGCATATACTTACCAAATACATAGAACACTGATGGCCATCCACCATCAAAGCCGTACTGACTCAGGACAGCAGAGACGGGGAACGATATGACATTGCCTACACTGGATCCTGCCAAGGATCAGAGAAAAATGTGATTGTAGTACTTGAACTAAACCAAAAATAGATTGACTGATTGACACCAATTGAATGTACCAGCAAAACCGATGGTAGATAATTTGGTTCTCTCCAGTGGTGGAGCCCATTTCCCCCACATGGTGAACATTGCTGGATACGTCACACCCTACACAAGTTAGCAGGAAGTATAATATACGTGTGCACAATTATATGTACACAAAGGTGTAAAACTAACGTTTGAAATGCAAGTGCATGCACTCAATAAATGGGAGGGACAGATGAAGTTGCAGTAAAGGATTCCCGATGCATGCCATGCATGTACAAACACACTAAGCATGCAGTTCCCTTTGTGCAGTCTCAATTCCCAGGGCAGTGTAACCCAAGTTCCATACTACTGACTCACTTCAAACAACCCTTCCAGCACACGGACCGCCACCAGCAACCAGATACTGACATCGGTAGCCAGGGGGGTCAACAGTGTGATCAAGGATGTCATCAACACTCCCACCCCATACACCCACTTCCCCCCCACCCTCTGTGCTAGCCAGCCACCAGGGATCTGGGTTACCAGAAAACCATAAGAGAAAGCTGCCAGTGCCAAGCCTATGCAGGAAAGATGTAGATGTACAATAATAATCTTGAATCGCTAATGCTTCTGCTCTGACCACCACTTAGACATTGGCAAATATGTTGCCCAATCATGCCATGCCAGCATTAAATTGTAAGCTTCATGACTGGCATGCAGATATACTAGTAGGATGTTACATATGCCATGGGTATAAAGAAATGCAGAGTAAGCCTTATGTTATGCAGGTAGATTTATAAGCTACTTTAGTCACTTGCTACCTGCTTAGTCTTGTGTGGCCAGACCCTGTTCCCACTTCGGTGCGGAGCTAGTCTTGTTCCCAGACACAATCAACCCCAGTGAGGATCGCTGCAGTATCATTCGCAGGGAAAGAGGATCCGCGGATCTAGACTCTACTCCTGGAATGCAGGCGTACTCATTAATTATTGCATTCAGCCGTAAACATTTTTTGTTGATATAGAGTGCTCTCAGGATGAATATCTTCTAAAGATGGCAGCCCAGACTAGTGAAACGATTGATGCTGCTATGGCATATGGCAAGTAGCTAGATAAATGCAGAATCTGACGATCATGGCAGTCAACCATCTCATCAAGCAGCACTGTAATGTCACACGCAGCGACAACACTTGAGTGCTTATAACCACCCATGAACAAATGAACAGTGCAACTATAGTACCTGTACCTAGTATTTTATACAAGTGTCACATGAGCACTGTCAACATTCCGAAGATCCATGTTACCCCAGCTCAAGTCACCAAACCCTCCTCCCCGCTGGCGATACTGGAAGCAATCCTTGCTAGGGTTGTTTGAGACTGGGAATGAGACTAGTGCGGAACAGTGTCTGACGTCCACGCAAGACTAGTACTTACTATGCTCAAAATTATACCCGCACACTATGATTTCGAACATTACTTGCCTTGCTCATTTGGACTCCAGCCAAAGACCTAACAATCACAGCAAATAAAAGACAAGCAACTCAGTGTCAAGACACAGTATTATTGGTACTCACTATTAGTCTCAAAACCATACCCTTCGCACGGGTAGCAAGGAAGGTTTTTGTGCATGTGCTTAGCTACATCCAAGTTGTACCCAGGGCGGAAAGTTGACGGTATCACCATTCATTGCTAATTATATCCATGCATAATCGCACTCCATCAGGACAACTCAAATGTATGCATGTGCCCAGATAGTCTTGTTCCCAGACCCAAACAACCCCAGCAAGGATCGCTTCCAGTAGTGAGGGATACTGGAAGCGATCCTCGCTGTGGTTGTTTGGGTTTGGGAATGAGACTAGTGCCCACACCATTCCTCCTCCCCGGGTGAAGGGTCTATATACGGTTCCAAGACTAACTAGTATGAACAGACCTCACTGCTCATCCACCTCCATTGACGTTTGTTGATACTATAGGCCTATAGCTTTATACTATAGACGTTACCCTGGCAGATCCGTTGTGTACGGTGGCTGTGTCATTGTCCATCTGTACTATTGTTACGCTGAGAGTCACCCGCAGTCCGTAGAGTATGGCGAACCCCAGACCACTCATCAACGCCAGCACGTACCGCGCGGGAAAGCAGGAATGGTGATCCCTCCTCAAGCAACCGCGAGAGATTTCATCTCCCGTCTCGTGGGGAGGCACGAGTGGAGTCTTTTCGTTCATCGACTAGCTTGGACTGTTTAATTACAATTTTGTCACATGCAGAGTGAGCCCCACCTTCCGCTACAAGCCACACCCATCAACAAATGCTTCTCACAATGACGTCATAATCAACCTGTAACTTGCATACTGCTTTGTTCTGCGCATTTGCCTTGCAGTAGAAAAGGCTGCCAACACCCAGCCTGCAAGGATTAAGGTAAACAGCATGTCAACTAGTTGAGAGTTAGCTAGCATGTTGCTCAAATAGCTAGCTTGTTACTCCACAGCAAGTAGCTAGCCAGATGCTACGTGTGTTAGAACAAAATATTTTTGTGATGTCAGTGAAGCTGGTGTGGCTGTGTACAGCTGGTGATGACATTCTCTTATTCCTAAATTATTATTTTAGCTAGCTCGTTTAGTTATTGCATTCTGGAAATGCTATAGTTATAGATCTAGTTGTGCTCCTTCAAATTGGCTTTTGGAATAAAAAATTTAGTAACAGTGAGTTGTTAGAGTGAATCAAACATTAATAATTGTATTTCAATCTTCGATTCAATGGTAATTTTGATTAGCTAAGGCCATGTAAAATAAATTTCTCATCCCCGTGTGTGTGCTCTTCAGCTGGCGTGCGCTTCGTTTTATTTACGGTTTGTATGCAATGACGTACTATGAGGACAGCTCCGGTGGACTAGACAGAACAACAGCTCTGCCAGACCACATAATCAATCAACTGATTAAACATGTACTGTCACAGCAAAAAATAAACAAAATTCCTCTCCGCGTGCCTAATCTGGACTTTCAAGCGGATGAGAAACTATTTTACTAGGAGTTATAATGCCACACTAAAAGGGGAACTTCATAGTCATTCAGACATGGCAATGGATGATGCATTTTGCAACAACATGCAATGGTTCTATGAACAGTATAAATTATATACTTCAACGTCACTGCCACGCCAAACCAGCCACTCATGCAGATACCAGCACCACAAGCCAAGCCTTAGTACAGTTCTGTACAAGGCCAGGATACCAGGCTTCTGTGTACAATGGTTTGTGGTGTGGTTACTATATATACATTGTACAATCTGATTATTATTGATCTGTGAACCTGACTTTAATCTTGGAAGAAAGATATTTTCAAGTGAATTTGAAGTTCCGAATATATTGATTCAAACCTTCACTATGTTGAGTTGTTCAATGATTTGGTTTGTGCGTGTGCAGATAAAATAGTAGCCTTGTTCTCAGTGGTTTCAGCTCCCTATATAGTGTTTGATTCTGATGACTTATTTCTGCATTCAGAATAACAACTGAATTCTAAGGCTTGCACTATCATCCTATGAGATAGCATGCAGGTTTCGTACAACTACTCTTGAAGTTCTTCCTGAGTGACAGCCTGGCTGTTCTTGTGTAGCTAGCTAAATGTGCAGTGCCTCAACGACCAACAAGCTGACAACGAACAGATGGGTTGTTGTTCTTTAATTAACAAAGAAAGTATAGTATCATTTGAATTGGAATTACTACATGTAATTGTATTTCTAGGTATGATGAAACCTTTTCACTCAAAGATCTGTAGGATTATGGTTGTACGTAAGACTTGGCCAGCTTCCTCTCAGGTTGCCATGTGCTTATACTTACACCGCCTCTTCAGATTGTCTGTAACCAGGATGTTGAAGCAACCACGCAACATGTTTTGTAGTGCAACATCAGTTCGCAAAAGCTACCTTGTCTAGCCATATATGGACATATATTGGATAACACCTAGCATATGGTTATGTGCATACTTATTTTACCATCAAAACTGGCTCCATGCATTTTGTTGTTTTTTTATTGTCAATGTCTGTTCAGTATAATTATACAGTTGTATATGTATACCTTGAGTATGACAATCTGATTACCCCAGGCTCACAATTAGGTTCGTCAGAGTGAATTCTGAAATTGCAGAAACAAGATGAAGACTCTACTATGGTTGAATTTCCTCTTGCCAGCTGTGTTGTTGTTTGGCAGCTGCTGGATAATTGCTGGAGGGCAGATCTGTGAACCCAGAGGTAAGCATTCATGTTAATCAGGTGACAAGTCATTGGTTAATGTCATGTGGTTAATTTCCCTTTAGGCCCTTAGCGCATACGCATATGCGTCACTGAGACTTTCAGTGTTGTGATATCACATCCAGCAATGTCCTTGGACTTAGGTTCTGCTTGAGCAGAAAGGGTGAGGTAGGAGGATGCAAGCAGCGTGACCATGTCTGGGCTCCACTGTAGAAAGGCCTTGATTGCTAGTAGGAGGGCATTTTTTGGCATAAATGGACTTAGAAACAAGACTTGTAGATAAATGGCCTCCATTTCCAGCCAGTTAAGGTTACAGGATACTCGTGCGCACACCGTGCGAAATGTAGCTATTGGGAAATCTATACTAAAAATCTCTGATACGAAGAGCGTGAGCAACTTGATTCTGGCGGCGGAGGTACGCTGTCACAAGGTGCAGGGCATGACGAAGGCTTTTTTTGATAGCATAATCCCTGGCAAATTTATCTGCTGTCTCGCTCAAGAAAAGCGGTAAATACGGCTTTTTGGTGAACTGAACTGCTCGTTTTGCACGGCTATACAGCATATCGGTAAAAGCTTCCGTCATGCCCAGCACCTTGTGACAGCATACCTCCACCTCCAGAATCAAGTTGCTCACTCTGTTCGTATCAGAGATTCTTGGTTAGCTAGCGAGCTTAAGCATAGACTTCCCAATACATTTCGCACAGCGCGCGCACGAGTATCCCATAACCTTAATGGCCCGTTATTTCCAGCTACGGCAGGTTGGCATTTCCCAGGAGACTTGATTGCAAGTTTGTTAATTGGTGGGTGTGGTTAGATTCACGTATCTGCTTAGGGTGGTTGAAAATGCCTGTGGTAGCAGTTTCAAGCCCAGCAATGACAAGGAACAGAAATTGTGGATGTTTAAGTGTTATAGAGACTGAAAAACACTAGCGAAAGAACTTGGGCTCTAGTGCCCACATGTTTATCTGGGTCTTGACAGATTATGCCAAGAGAATAGTATGCACTCACAAGCATAGTAGGATTAATAAACTCTCTGTTCAAGCCCATGGCCAGCCACTAATCTCAGGGCCGTAGGAAGCAAAAAGAAACCTGTCCGGCCAATGTTAGATTGGCACATAGAAAAAAAATTTCACCTTCAATTTTCAGTTATCAGGATGGGCTCTCGTGGCACCTTTGTGCTTTGCACTGCAAGTTCCAGATGTACGAGGATTGCAGGTCCCGGTGGGAGCAAGACTATGGACTGCGCTGGTCTTGCTCAAGCGCTCGCACTTTCGTATCTATACATGCGATAGATATTTTTTTGCAAGGTCAAAACCTGTACAGCCATGGCTGGGCCTGCTGTAGGGGCTCCAATGTCCTTGTGCCTGATATTCGCTCTAGTGGGCTGGTTGAAATTGAGGTAGTTATACTCTTTTACATGTTGTTGTGTAATACGTGCTCAATGCACATGCCACAATCTAGGGCCCGGTTCCATGCACAAATTCCCCCTGGCTACAGGCCTGCTGTTGCAAAATTCTTTTATCCATCAGCAATATGTTTCTCTATATCAGTTCTACAATGCCAGCAATGAAGACAGCTAGCAAAGAATACTATGTTTGCATGCGCTTTAAATCAAGGTTTTGAGAATACGCAACTAACTAGGCATCCGCACGTACATAAGTGCCTCACACGGAACATGAATGAAGTGGAGTTGGAGATAGCGAAGCGAAGTCAAGTGTAGTAACCTCTGCTCTGGGGTCTCTTGTGTGAGGTACACTCAAAAAAAGCTCACATTTGGGGAAGAGATTCCCTAGAACGACACTCGGATGTCCTTTGCCCAGCACCTCTCCTGTCCTCATGGTCAACGATGCTTGGATGCCCTTTGCCTATCCTCTCACGGGTCAGCAAGTGAGGTGTGTCGCTCTGCTGCTGGTGCGCAAGTTACCTTCTGTCTGTGTTGACCTGTCATCTGTATCTCACTGTTGAACAGTCATTCCCTAGCCAGTCGTCCTCTGTCCTCCAAGTCCTCCATCACACAACGACTGCAGACACGGAGCGCCATGTGCTACTACATGATACGAAAAATGTAACAGACAGACGTACATAAATGCACACATAAATACGTGTATAAATGCATACAAGTGCGACGTGGGAGTAGCGCGTGCACAATTATGTGCCTCATGCTAATAAGGCGTAATAATTAAATAGCTCAAATAGATCAAATGTGCCCACAGCTACTAATATAGCTACATAGGTTGACAACTTTTAATCCCCCCACAGGATCACCAAGCCATGTGAAATATCCAGTTGGAGTGGATGCTAGGCTAATGAATACTACACGTGCAAGAGTCACTTGGCAGTGGAGACAATCAGAAAACCTAACTAGCTGTTATACTCATACTTACGTGAGATACCAACCACAAGGTGGTGGTGTCTCATCTGTGCGGGTGAAATCAAATGCCACTTCAACTGACCTCACTGGTCTTCAGTGTGATACCAGTTATACAATCACTGTTGCAGTCGTTGTATACGGACATGAGAGCAGCCACCTCAACATGGAAAGTGACTCAGTTAGTCTGCATCCGTCCCCTTCTTGTGGACCTCCAGGCATAGCTAGCTCTATCATCATAGTAGCAGCGTTCATTGGTGCAGGAGCTGTTGCTGTTCTGATTGCCATGATACTGGTGCTGGTGATAAGGTACAAACACACACACACACATTGAAGACAGTGCAGGAACATATAATATTATATACCTGAATACACACACACACTCCCTTACACATGTGCTCATCTCTAACTCGAGCACTTTATAGCTAGCCTCATTCCCAGGCTTTCTCACCCCAGCGTTTGTCGCTTGCAGTACTAATGCGGAGCGACAAACGCTGGGGTGAAAAGGCCTGGGAACGAGGCTACTTTACAGCTACACTGGCCTGTATGCACAGCTTCTGGTATAGCGGTCATATTTATTCAGTATATTTCAATTCCAGGTGGCACAAACAGATAAAAAGTGGATTTTCCAGTCATGCTCAAGTTGAACTAGCTAATGTAAATGCCGAACATGAGGCTGATTGCAATTCAGACAGCTGTGCAAGTAGTGATGAAGATGTGGACAACAATTATTATGAAGCTGTGAAATGTAAGGATTGGTATGCAAATGATAGACATTAAATAATGCTACTTGAAATATGGGTATCCACTGCTTTCACACTGCAGTCATCGAGCCAGTTGTTGAAGAGTACAGCAAGGTGATTCATGCTTGTCAAGGGGAGGATGCGACATTGAAGCTTAAGGTCTCAGGTATACCAAAGCCCACCATCACTTGGTTCAACAGCGGGAGAATGGTGGAGTCCGACCATGACACTAACGTTGAGCAGGAGGGCTCACTTACCTTTATGAGTGCGAAGCTCAAGCACACTGGCAGCTACCACTTCACTGCAACCAATGTAGTAGGTAAGGTGGAGGGTACCACAGAGCTGGTAGTCCACACTGGGAGTGAGTGGAAGGAGCTCCAACGTGATCCAGCAGTCGTGAGCAAACGAGTTGAAGTAGACAAGTTTGGAGACTATGTGTTCTCCCTCCATGCCCGGAACAATGCAGCAGTACTCACCAGCCAATTCTTGGTACTGGTCACTAGTAAACTGCCAGTCCAAGAAGATGTTGTGTAATTTCAGATGGTTTCCACTCTGCAGGCCTTACCAACAGGGGAGAGCGGGCACAATGTACAAATTGCTTCGAACGTGGACAACATCTACCGGAATCGATCCCACAACGTTGTCCCATGTACGCCAATCTTTGTATATACCTGCAGTTAATTAGTTACTGCTGTTATTATCTGCTGTTTGTCTGTTGCTACAGATGATGACAATCGTATTGTCTTGAGTCCTATTGCTGACGATGTGAACCCCCAGCACAATTACATCAATGCTTCCCGTATTAATGCAAGTTTATTTGTGTCACAATCAATAACAGGCGACGATAACGGTATTCTTCTCTCATTTTTAGGGTTATATGAGGCCACGAAAATACATTGCCACCCAAGGTTCACATAATGGTATTCATGTTGCCACAAGCAGCAAACATTTATGGAATCCTATTCCCCTTCAGGTCCCCTCCCAATAACTGTGACTGATTTCTGGTGGCTTTTGTGGCAGGAGAAGGTGGAGATCATTGTGATGCTCACCAAGGTTGAGGAGGAGGGTCAGAGGAAGTGTGAGCAGTACTGGCCGGAGCAGGGCCGTATGCAGTATGTAGGGCCACTCAGAGTCACACTTGCAGATCAGCAGGTGTTTGCTGACTACACAATCAGAACGCTGCACATTATGGTGAGTTCTTTTTTGTTAATATCTTCTCTTACCACACTGCGAGCTTTGAGTTGCTAGGAAATATCATTGTTTCCCAACCTCTTTTGGCCCCCTTCTTCCGACCTCACACCTTCTCTGAAACTCCTGTCCCAATCCCCCCCCCCCCCAACCACCCATCTGTCCTCCTCCCTCTCTCTTTTCCAAAGCATTTGGAAAAGAATTGCTTCGATTCTCGGAGGATCATCCAGTTCCAGTTCACAGCCTGGCCTCACTATGGAGTGCCTGAGAATGCTGGATCCCTCTTGAACTTCCTGCACCAAGTGAATACCAAGCACACATCCTCCAAGGGACCACTGCTTGTTCACTGCAGGTACAATTGTGCATGGCAGTACTCTAGATCATAAGCACACTTTACATAATGATGTCATGAAAAATTGTAATGACATGCATGTTCTCTTGCAGTTCTGGTGTGGGGAGGACTGGTACCCTGATTGCAATTGACATGGCTCTAGAGCAGGGAGCCCGAGAGGGTGCTGTAGACATTCCTTCAATTGTATTCAAGATGAGGAGGCAGCGGATGCACATGGTCGTGGCAGATGTAAGCAGGCAAACCTACTGCAATAGCCATGTTGGTTTCTACATTTGTACGTACATGTTTTGGATTTCTATGGAGTATGTATTCCTCCACACTACACACATTCTCAAATGATCAGTATCAGTACAGTTTCATTCACGATGCTGTCCTGGAGTCTTTTATCTGTGGACACACACGGATACAACCATTGGACCTGAGGAATGCTGTCAAGACTCTGGGACAGAGGGACGAGCAGTCAGGAAGGACGGGATTTGAGACACAGTTTCATGTAAAAGAGATAGCATAACTGTAGTGAAGTCATTATTACTAACTAGCCGGACCCCACCCCATAGTCAGTATCTAATTTCCAAGCCGAACTACCCCCCCCCCCCCCCCCCCCCCTTGATCCCCTTCTCCAACAGCAGCAGCGCAGTTGTTTGCACAATGGTATTAATTGCAGAAAGTGCATGGTCAATAGTAGCCGCATTGGTGTACTACGTAACTGCACATGCTCAGAGGAGTGGCGTACAGATGAAAACCGTATTACTATGTAGATTGATGGGGGCAGACACGATTGTTATGAGTATAGCAGTAGCTACGTGGTTGCTGTTTTAATTTCACAACTTTATACTAACATAATTTATTTTTTGTTGCAATATAACTGTAACAGGTTCTGGGTCAGTTGTCTCCTAAACCTACTGAAGTCATCATGGGCACTGCCGTTAGGTACCCCCAGAAGAATAGGAACAGTGAATACCTCCCATGTACATGTATGTGCATTAACTCCAGCTTGAATTTATGATGGTTCCTAGATTGGCACCATGCATAATTCTTTCTCTTTCCTTACACAGCTGACAAGTGGAGGGTGTTACTCAAGGCAGAGATACCAGACCACCGAGATAGACCACACCAATGCCGAGATACCAGAGCACACCAATGCCGAGATACCAGACCACACCGTTCCTGAGATACTGGACCACACCAATGCCGAGATACCAGAGCACACCAATGCCGAGATACCAGACCACACCATTGCTGAGATACTGGACCACACCAATGCCGAGATACCAGAGCACACCAATGCCGAGATACCAGACCACACCATTGCTGAGATACTGGACCACACCAATGCCGAGATACCAGACCACACCAATGCCGAGATACCTGACTACGTCAATGCCGAAATAGTGAACCACACCAATGCCGAGATACCAGAGCACACCAATGCCGAGATACCAGACCACACCAATGCCGAGACACCTGACTACGTCAATGCCGAGATAGTTAACCACACCAATGCTGGGATACCAGACCACACCAATGCTGAGATACCAGACCACACCAATGCCGAGATACCAGAGCACACCAATGCCGAGATACCAGAGCACACCAATGCCGAGATACCAGACCACACCAATGCCGAGATACCAGAGCACACCAATGCCGAGATACCAGAGCACACCAATGCTGAGATACCAGAGCACACCAATGTCGAGATACCAGACCACACCAATGCCGAGATATCAGAGCACACCAATGCCAAGGTACCAGAGCACACCAATGCCAAGATACCAGACCACACCAATGCCGAGATACCAGACCACACCAATGCTGAGATACCAGACCACACCAATGCCGAGATACCAGACCACACCAATGCCGAGATACCTGAGCACACCAATGCCGAGATACCAGACCACACCAATGCCGAGATACCAGAGCACACCAATGCCGAGATACCAGAGCACACCAATGCCGAGATACCCGACCACACCAATGCCGAGATACCAGACCACACCAATGCCGAGATACCAGACCACACCAATGCCGAGATACCAGACCACACCAATGCCGAGATACCAGAGCACACCAATGCTGAGATACCAGAGCACACCAATGCCGAGATACCAGACCACACCAATGCCGAGATACCAGAGCACACCAATGCCGAGATACCAGAGCACACCAATGCCGAGATACCCGACCACACCAATGCCGAGATACCAGACCACACCAATGCCGAGATACCAGACCACACCAATGCCGAGATACCAGACCACACCAATGCCGAGATACCAGAGCACACCAATGCTGAGATACCAGAGCACACCAATGCCGAGATACCAGACCACACCAATGCTGAGATACCAGAGCACACCAATGCTGAGATAGACCACACCAATGCCGAGATACCAGAGCACACCAATGCCGAGATACTAGAGCACACCAATGCTGAAATACTGGACCACACCAATGCCGAGATACCAGAGCACACCAATGCCGAGATACTAGAGCACACCAATGCTGAAATACTGGACCACACCATTGCCGAGATACCTGACTACGTCAATGCCGAGATAGTGAACCACACCAATGACGAGACATACCAGACTACATCAATGCCTCCTTTGCTAATATAGGTGTCCTTGCCTGGTGAAATTGTCAGATTAACAATGGAGATTAATTTAATAAGTGCTGCATCAATATTATAGGCAAGCTATAGATTAGTATCTTGATAGCCAATACAAATTTTAATTTCAATGAGATGTAGAGTGACAAGACATCCAGTAATCTGTAGGCAGCCTATGAAAACATTGAGGCCCAAGGCAGTAAGTTACTAGTATAACTGAACTGCACGTGATTAGCAAGTGAGGAAAACTGTGTTTGAGTATAGTTAGTGGCATTACTTTTAGCTTCTTATTTGACCACTTACCGTATTCCCCTCTAATTTGGGTATGTTATTCCGACCTCTAGTAATCTCCAGTTAGTTTCCAGTTGAATGTGGGACAATCATTGCCCAATGGTGAAAGCCATGGGAGTGGGTCAAGGAATGAAGGAATTAGTATCACCACTACAGGAGATGCATGGACAACCAGTATTGAGAAGAAACATTGAAGTACGGAGACATTGGAGAGTTTAGCATTACATTTTCTGTGCTTAGTGAAACAGTTGACCAGGATGGGATTTGTGCAACGACTTTTCATGCAGCATCATCAATTAACCCCAAGGTAAGGAGGATTAACAGGGCACCATACTGTATAAAATGTCCACAAATTAACACCATGCCATGAGTCTGATAACAGCCTGAACGCCACGCAGTATGCATGTCCCTGAATCCAGGTAGACAACAGCTATAGCTAAATACAGCCAGGAATCACTCTTTCCCAGTCGGGTCAGGTTCACAGGGTGACACAACTGCAGCTGAGCAACTGGACACCCACAAGTCTCTGCGCTGATCCCAAGGACATTATGACTGTTACTGACTTGTTGTTTGCAGTGCAGAGGAGTGCAAACAATTAAACCAGTTATATAGTGCATGGAAGGTAAGAATAAACGTGAACTTTTCATTTAGATCTCCTTTTGGCATTGGACATCGGCTGTGTAGAATTCCACCAGTAAAGACCCTACGTTTACAATGTAGTGGATCAGGAGGTGGGGTTAATAAACAAACAGGAGAAAAGTATTAATGGCTTGAGCTTCCTGCGGTCATTGTGACATCAGCTCAGAGACTGAAATGAAGTGTATACTCCGAAGAAAAATTGTACTTTATGTGAGGTGTTGTATGTGCTCTTCTATCGTCTTTTAGTGACACTGTATGAGTCGCTGTGGAATATTCTGTGCCCTAATCAATGTGTAGAATTCCACCAGTAAAGACCCTACGTTTACAATGTAGTGGATCAGGAGGTGGGGTTAATAAACAAACAGGAGAAAAGTATTAATGGCTTGAGCTTCAATCACATTGCAACACTCAATGTGATTGAGTGTTGCAAAAACACTATCCATCTCAAGTGGGCTATATGCCTCGTTCCCACACGACCTATGGTATGGGAACGAGATTACGTGCTATACTTGTTCCCAGACACCAATGTCACCATGATCTGGATCTCAAGATCGATTTCCGAATATCAATTTCCAAATATCGATTTCCCATAGATCGATTCGCGAATAACGATTTCGCGAAGATCGATTCGCGAATATCGATTTCACTTGTGGCTCAATATAGGGGGAACAGAAACTGTAAGAAAAGGCTATAACCGGTTATTTAAGTAAAGATGGTTATTATGGCGTGGATTGCTCCACATACGTAACTTACACTTTCAGCCTGTTGTATACATTGCTGCAGTAGGATACATAGTTATAGAGGGTTATAGGGGGTTATACATGGTTATAGAGGGTTATACATGGTTATACGTACTTGGTTATACATGGTTATACTTGGTTATAGAGGGTTATACATGGTTATAGAGGGTTATACATGGTTATACTTGGTTATAGAGGGTTATACATGGTTATAGAGGGTTATACATGGTTATACGTGGTTATACTTGGTTATAGAGGGTTATACATGGTTATACAGGGTTATACATGGTTATAGAGGGTTATACATGGTTATAGAGGGTTATACATGGTTATAGAGGGTTATACATGGTTATAGAGGGTTATACACTTGGTTATACATGGTTATAGGTGGTTATACTTGGTTATACATGGTTATACTTACGGTTATTATAATCCTCTGAACGCCAGTACATGGTAGTATATTCACTAACTGGGAACGACTCGAGGCTGATGCATACACAACATATATTACAACGCTGTACAAGGTAATGTGTTACACAAGGAAGTTAGTACAAACACAAACAATGTACATCAGTTTACATGACGGGACAAGGTAGGGTACAATCTATGTGTTACACGTGGATGGAAGTTAGTACAAACACAAACAATGTGCATCAGTTTAAATGACGGACCTTTGGCTGCACTGGCCGCCTGCCTTCCGAATAGCACCATGAAATGTAGCTGTTTCTGCGTTGCACCATCCGATGGAGGTAGAAGTGATGGTGCGTTTTTGGCATTGCACATAGTATCTTTTTGTATCGTGATAGCCATGCAAATGTTTGTTCACATGACATCGCGTTCATGTCTGAATCTTCTGGGAGGACTTTGGCCGGATTGTACTGCTCACAGCGGGGATCAGAATGATTCTTCATATGCAGTGTGTCTATAATCTTCTGTACATCTAGCCATAGATATTTGAGGTCTCCAGGCAGAGGTAGAGGTTTCCGGGCCACCTTCAGGTTATTGAGGTGGCACATGTTGTCATAGCTCACAATGATGTCTTTCCATTCTTCCCTACTCTTTTGCCCCAACGCTAACCACGTATAACCAAGTAAAACCCTCTATAACCATTTATGACCTTCTATAACCAAGTAAAACCCATGTATAATTATCCCTCTATAACCATGTATAACCCTCTATAACATTTAACCACCTATAACCATGTATAACCACCTTTAACCTTGTATAACCCTCTATAACCATGTATAACCACCTATAACCATGTATAACCACCTATAACCATCTATAACCCTCTATAACCATCTATAACCATGTATAACCACCTATCCTATAACCATGTATAACCCTCTATAACCATGTATAACCATGTATAACCACCTATAACCATGTATAACCCTCTATAACCATGTATAACCACCTATAACCATGTATAACCACCTTTAACCTTGTATAACCCTCTATAACCATGTATAACCACCTATAACCATGTATAACCACCTATAACCATGTATAACCCTCTATAACCATCTATAACCATGTATAACCACCTATCCTATAACCATGTATAACCCTCTATAACCATGTATAACCCTCTATAACCATGTATAACCACCTATAACCATGTATAACCCTCTATAACCAAGTATAACCATGTATAACCCTCTATAACCATGTATAACCCTATATAACCATGTATAACCCTCCATAACCATGTATAACCCTCTAAAACCATATATAACCATGTATAACCCATGTATAACCACGTGTAACCAAGTATAACCATGTATAACCCTCTATAACCCTATATAACCATGTATAACCCTCCATAACCATGTATAACCCTCTAAAACCATGTATAACCCTGTATAACCATGTATAACCCTCTATAACCATGTATAACCCTCTACAACCATGTATAACCATGTATAACCCTCTATAACTATGTAACCTAATACAGCAATGCGTGTATACAACAGGCTGATATGGACAGAAAGTTTAAGTTACATATGTGGAGCAATCCACGCCATAATAACCATCTTTACTTAAATAACCGGTTATAGCCTTTTCTTACAGTTTCTGTTCCCCCTATATTGAGCCAGGTCTAATCGATTTACGAGTATCGATTTCCGAATATCGATTTCCAAAGATCGATTTCCGAAGATCGATTTCCGAATATCGATTTCCGAAGATCGCTTTCCAAATATCGATTTCCGAAGATCGATTTCCGAATATCGATTTCCGAAAATTGTGTGAAAGCAAATTCGATTCCCAGATCGACATCTGATAATCGATTTACGGGAATAGCTAGTTTGTCGATTAGTCTAGCGGGCTAGCCCCTCCAATTTTCCCCAGCACGGATCGACTCACGTGACCGCACGGGGAAAAGGAGGGTCTAGAAACTTTGGACCACTTTGCTTGGGCTCTACTCGAAATCGGGTAGAGCCAATCAGATTGCAGCTGTCACGTGGTGATCTTTCAAATCGCTCAGAACTAGCGTTGAGGACTGTCTGAAGTTGCCTGCGATTGCTGTTCTCCTGCACAACGACCAAACAGACAGAAGTACAAGCAGCCAAACGAGGTTAGCGGGCCGGAATCGACCGACTGCAGTTGCACTAATATGACGTAAACGGACGTGATGTAGCTTAATTGCATTCTTTCGTACCGAGTAAAGTGGTCCAAAGTTTCTAGACCTTACTTCTCCGCGCGCGCATACTGAAAGCGATCGAGCGCTGGAGAAAGCGAAGGGCTAGCTTGTTAGACTAGTTTGTCGATTATAAATCAAATAATCCCCGCGCGGTGGGCGTGGCCAGACAATTTGTTAAAGCCCATTTTCTCGCACAGAAAGTATGCTAGTGAAATCAAATCAAACTTTCTCGACACAAAGCAGGGATGGTAGACAACATGCAGACTAATCATCATTACAGTAGCTCACACTGTAGCCGTTGTACGCTGGTTAAATCGGTTCCAGCAAACTATTCGCCAAAAATCTCCAGTGCGAAGACCGCCAGCAAATCGATTGTACTGCTGGGAGACACGCCATAGGAAGCTCTAGGGCGGGACGTAAGCGTTTTGTGGCTATTAAAGTTGAGCAGTCCTCGAAAGAACGACTCTTGAGTGCGAATATAACCGCCATCTTGACTCCCCTCTTTGGAATACAGCGTCGTATAACTTCGGAACGGTCATCAGTATTTACAAAAACGCTTCGTCCGGCCCTGTCTATACAGTTTGTGCTCATTTCAATACGGTCTTCCAAGTCCAGGTCGGATCACACGGCTTTATTTTTGGCGACAAAAAATAGCGCTTAATTAAGTATACGGCGCGCGTATCCGCGTGCAGGGATCCCGTAACCTTAATTAATTGAGCTGTGTTGATGATAGCGTAGCTAGCCGCTCGGGTACTGTAGAGGTACAGTCAGCAAATTTACGTCTACATGTACTCTTATGATTGTAGCCATGATTCGTTCGTTTGGAACGTGGAATTACTGCCGATTTATAGGCATTAACGCCAGACGGCGGTGCCGGTTGGGACTCGGGACCCGGTCTCCTGAAGCATATACACTGATATCGCGGCCGGTGCCTACCTTGACATCGTTGGACACTCAAGGAGGAAAGCCCGAGAATGTGGCTGAGCCTGTCCCTGAAATGGATGTAGAGAAAGTTAGCAAAGAGAGGTGAGTAAGCTTATAATCAGGGTTGAAAGAGCATGCACTCTAGCCGTCCCAAAAATGCTTCCCAATGAGATGGCCATCGATCATGTGGATGTAAAATTAGCGCCCGATCCCACTATGCATTGTGTAACTACCGTGATGCCCCTATATCTTCACAGGAAGGAAATGTGCGGCTATAAGTGAGTAGTCTCCTGCCCTGCAGCTGCTGGAAATACCTATGGAAAATCCATCATTCTGGTAGCTAGCTAGGCTTTAGTTGGTCTGGTAGCTTTTTGATAGTCATTTAAAAGTTCCACACCCTCACAGAGGAATATGAAAGTGTCAATAGAAACACTGTAATTATGAAGGCAGTGCTTCTGCTGGGCATGTGACTATAGTACTGACATAAATCATGGTGCCGTATAGTGACAGTTGCTAGATGCAAGTGTCATAATAGGTCTCAATTAACACCCTGATTATATTCGCTGCTATACCAAGAAACTGACCAAAGCTACCAGATGGATACGACGAGAGTTGAACCTGCACTGACTACTACTTCCAACTTAACTTTTATACCATGAATGCCATCCTTTATCTGCACAAATTCCAATACCAAATGAATGTTGTACCTGTATGACCTCAGTTCCACCCCCACGCTCTATGAATGCTGCACTGGGGATATTAGTGACATGACTAGGCTATACACCCTGCATTCTGGTGGGGAGAGAGGAGATGTAGTACGTATGTGGTCATGCGTGCAGCCTTTCTATACACTTTCGCTCATAAAAGTCGCCTAAAGGTGGTTAGCATGCACTAACTAGGTGAATGCAGGACAGTGTGGGGCGATCGAGTGTGAGCAATTAAGCTGCATGAATTCAATTCAAAGTGCCAATGAGGTCATAGTAGTTGTAGAATTCTCAGCGAAGTTTGTGGTAGTGCATTAAGCACCAGACACAGATTGTCATGCCAGAATAATTATATAACGGATTTCCTCCTGCCTTCAAGTACTCGAATATTAACACTACCACTGAATATTATGAGTCACAAGGCGTCAAAATTCAATATCTCAAACCGATAATTTCCAATAATGCGTCGCACTCTGGGGACTAATTAGCGTAACGCGATTATGCATGGCAGCTAGCTCGAAGCGCGCACAGTACCGTTGAACGGCGAAGAGGGCTCATCTCATCACTGCCTGTGAACGTTGATGCATAAAGACACAGTTGCGATATGGCTGGGACATCAGTGAAGGTACGAGACAGCAACTCACTTATATATTCTGCGCCCCGAGGATACGGACGCCCCATGTAGGAGAAAAGGCAGCGACAGTCCGACACCCCGGAATAAAAACAACCGCTATGCAATAGCCTTGTCTACACTCGTCTGACTTTAGTACCTAGCGAGGTGTTTTCTAATCGTGCGTCGAAGTTTGGCTGACCGAATTTCTATTGTTGCGTTGCATTTCAAAAATGATAATTTTTTTTGAGTGATGCGTAATTAGAGCGCCTACGGTATACCATACTTGTATACATCCTAGTTGCATGTTGCAAGTGCTACATCACACCATATTCTACTGTTACAGTTCTAGCTCATGACATGAACTTATTTATGCACTCATGGTTGCAAGAGACTTTACAAGTTTGATCGATTACTTCTCTAATGTAGGAGTGAATTCTACCATGTATGTCGTATCATATCAAGTGATATTCCTCACGTTTTGAGGGAGATTTTCAAAGATAAGGTGAAGTGTTGCCATGGATATGATTTTAGTGACGGTGAAGCTTCAGGTAACTGGCTGATGGAGGGTGAAAAAGGGAGCTGGACAGGAGACCTCACCTTAGAAGAAATGGATGTGCTCAAAAGGGGTAACACATATGAATGGAACCTTCGTCTACTATTTCATTGCCTTTTGCACTCTAAGCTGTGTCTACTTGCTGACAGAGTAACTATCTGCAAGGTCAAAATTGAACCTGGATCTCCTTATATTCAAATGCTAAACCAAATGAAAATAGACTCTCTTCAACCGAATGTGACTGTCATGCTTGATCTTGGCGACAGAAAAGTTCAGTGTGTCATTAGCAAAGTCACTCAAGAATATGTTGAAGTTAAGTGGGATGATAAACCCCCCGAAAGGGCAGTGAATGCTGACATGTATGTTTGCAACCAGGATTGGCATACAATCAACACTCTTTACCACCTTTGCAAAGATGTTTGTACGGGCTCCAGCATAAGCAGCACCTCACCGGAACATCTCACTAGATTTGTTCATGGAGTGCAGGATGCTTACAGACAACTGGGCGTACTTGGAACATCCAATATTCATAACATTTTACAAGGTAATATTAATGTGCTGTTAAGTTAATGTACTGTCCAAATGGGTAAATTGATGATACCTGCAGGTAAAACCCAGTATTCAAGTTGCGGCTGCATGCATGGAGTGAACATTCACGAACTATGGAGATCATATTATACTACTGTCATTTTTATTCCTCAGAAGAAGCTACTTCATCTGATGTCAGTCATTGCTTTGAAGAACTGTTTAAGAGAGAGTTTGCAGCTGTTCCAGAAACTGGCACTGCAGTTTCGGAAGACAATACTGTGACAAGTTCTGAAGGTTGGTATTCGACCGAAGCTTGAGTATAATATGTATCCAGCCCCTGCTCAACATACTTGGATGAGTTTGAGGTTTGGATTGAAGGTCATGCATCACCAGTCTATAGTCCTACATCCAACTTTAGTTAATCACACATGCACCAGGGGTGGTACGGGGGTTTGAATGGAACCCCCCTAGATTCTGGTACCACACATAATTATAATAAAAATGGGAGTGGTTACCTCAATTTCACTCATTTATAACCCCCCTAGAGCCATTGGAACCCCCCTGGACTAGTGGCTGGCTGGTGGCCTGATGCATGCACACTTAACCCTTTGAATATTAATATTCATGACCTTCCGGTCACATGACTCCTGATAGCATGCAATTATTGCCTAGGTTACGTCAGGAGCTTATGAGCGCTGCGAAGCGGCGCGAAGGAGCATCAAACTACCGTACATGTTAGGGTTCCATCTTTCTCGGATTAGCAGTAGCACAAAAAAGCCTTATACGGAAGGGCTACAACTCGCACCTACTTTGTTAAGAAGCCTGTGAGGGCTCGCAGACGTGTGAAAAACTAACTGCCACGCTAGAGCACACAACACCTGCCCACCTACTTAAGAGACATCACGAGCAGCCATACATGTACACAGACCGCAAACGCATCCGTATAAGGAGTGTGAGTGCTGCTACTCCGAGCATGATGGTTACGTGAGTTGGACGCTCCTTCATGTTATGGGCTCCTGGTTACGTATAAGGCTTTTGCCTTTTTGCCAATGCATTTGCCGGACTGATGCCTCTAGCCTATACTAGACACTTTGAGCACTACCAATGATGTTTCATGCACGAAAAAGCTTGCCGTGCTGCCAGTACACAAAACGGTCACAAAACAGTAGCTAAGCGCTTAGTAATACATTACCATTACTCTAGATCAGTAGGAGGAGCTTATGATTGATTGCTGATATCCGTAGGGTTTGCCTCTTGGTTACGTACTGCAATTGCCAACAAAATAGCAGGGTTTGCCTCTTCATTACTGTGATTGCTAACAAAATAGCCTCTTCATTACTGCGATTGCCAACAAATTAGCAGGGTCTGCCCTGCTTCAGTTTACAAAATTACAGCGTATTTATACGCCTGTCAAAGTTTCCGCTAATCACAAAACGGTGTATTATTATGCCTACAGCAATTTTACTGTATTTCCGCGAATAGATGCCGCGGCGTTTTTTTATTTCGTTGTTGAGTTTGGTGCGGTGACAATTCGAGGGTGGGGTTTATTCGAGGGCAGCGTTTATTACTTTGGGAAGTATGCCTGCGCCACGTAAACAGCATCCCTAGCTAGCTCCCTGTGTCGACAAGCTGGTGAGAAGGTATGGCTCTTGAAAATTCAGTCGAGAAACACACAAAACAGCAACTCACAATGGGCAGATTTGGCAAGTGCCGTCCGCAGCTGGAGCACTGAGCGCTTTGATTAGCCCGACGTCGCTTTGCGACAAAGCGACACACACGGGACAATGGTGAAGAAGATGCCTTCGTGGGATGCATATGGAGGGGGATGACGACGAGCTCGAGGACTCAGACTGTCCTCCACGACTGCATACAAAGTGCCCATGTTGTATCATTATACTTTGCGCACGTGCTAACCGCCATGGCGTTTATTCGAGGGTGGCGTCTATTCACGGAAATATAGTAAAATGTAGTGATGATAATGATGATGACAATTGGTGCCATCTTACTGATCTGGGTACATAATTCACATGCATGGGCATAATTTGTCATGTGCAATTGGAACAATATTCATGTATTGGGTATTGCCACAATGTTGTCTTTGTGGGGCAAAAGGGTAGATATAGTCATATTTGTATATTCATTAATAGTGTTGTTAGCAATTAAGGGGACTTCATGTGGCAAAAGGTTGAGGTTGACTATAGCCAAGAGTTCATAACAATAGCTGAGGGTGATCACGACTAACCAACCTCCAACTGAGGCAATGCAATTAATGGTTGAATCAACTTGTACACACATTTTGACTAGGGCCAGACACACATAGATGTACCTCATGGTCACTATTATTTAGCGGATGGGCATATAACAGACTTGGCATGCAGGTATTGATTTTTGCATTTAACTATCTGATAGCAACTGTTATATTGCTGATTCTTGGATTAAGTTAGAGGTAGGACAAACTCACTTTTCAGAATGATGCCGCAGGTCTTGCTTGGGAGGTGATAAAACCAGGAACGATGGAAATGCAAATGGATATGGAAACGGAAATGGAAACGGAAGTGGTAATGGAAATGGAAATAGATCTGTGCAGCATATGTACTATAGTATACGTGTACAAGAGACTTAGCATGTCCACAACCACTCCGCGATCCACATTGCAGGTCAATGACAGTACAGAGAGTGTAGCAACGTTTAAACCATGAGTAGCAAGGTTTATTCCACTGCCGAATTATTGCTTCTCGAAGTCTCCTGCAGTCAGCCTCCATGTACATGCACCTTACTATCCAGTCTCCACCCAGCTATCTAGTCTCCTCCAGCCAGCCTCCACCCTGCTATCCAGTCTCCTCCAGTCAGCCTCCACCCTACTGTCCAGTCTCCTCAAGTCAGCTTCCACCCTACTGTCCAGTCTCCTCCAGTCAGCCCTCACCTATACTGTCCAGTCTCCTACAGTCAGCCTCCACCCTACCGTCTAGTCTCCTCCATGCAGTCAGCCTCCACCCTACTATCCAGTCTCCACGGCCCTGCTATCAAGGCTCCTCATGTCTCCACCCTGCTATGCAGTCTCCTCTAATCCTGATATAACTTCTACCAGTCCATATAACTAGCCGTTCCATTAATTATGTATGACTTATTCATTTCATTATGTAGCTATGAATGGTTGTAGAGATGAATGATTTTTGTTTCCTAATGGCATGGCATTTTGGAAGCAGTTCGTTTTACATGCCATGCATCAGCAGTATCCTGCTTGTTCCCTGACAGTTCAGTGTTCATAGTGTTAATTAATGACTCATACTCTTGAGAAACTGCTATAGACAGCAGGATGATTGTTAGTCTCAGCCCCAGACTCAAACCAACCCCAGCGCGGATCGCTTCCAGTATGCATGAGGTGACATCTGGCAGCTTGAATACTATTGCGCCAACTATGTGAGGGATTTGGCTGTAAGGGTTAAAGATATGCATGCACTTTCAGTGATTGCGCTTCTTGTAAAAGGATACATTGTACAGCACTATTAAATCACGAAGAACAATCCTCTAGACCCGTACCGCAGCATCACTAAAAAACTCACCATTTTGGAATAGCTAATGCTTTTACAGCTGAAGTTCTCTTCGTGGATAGTGCGGTGGCTGTGAGATCCTTTGTAGAAATTTATTGGTGGCACCGCACAGGTCCATCTCCATTTCCGTTTCCATTTCCATTCTTCCTGGTTTACCACCTCCCACCTTACTCTCACCTCCTGGATAGACTCCTCTTCGTAGGCAGCTAGCTTACAGCTATATTTCTCAAAAGAGAATTAGTGATGGCCTGCCATATTCCACCTCATGAGAAAACAAGGGGGATGTCATTATAGCCTCAGCCCCATTCCCTATTAAAATGTAGACATTAGGAGACTGAGGCTGATTTTCCCTTGTCTTGTTTCTCAGCCTTTTCAAGAACTTTGCATTCACAATTGGCAGGTCCGAACGCATGGCCTCTGGTTGCATCATAATGTAGTTGTTTCACAGAATTGTAGCTAGCCAAAAACTGCTGCTCTTGCCTGTTTGCAGACAAAGGTGGTCATGGCGAGTACTACAGCCGTGTTGTTCTGTATGTAAATTAGCTCAGAAGTTATTAGTTACGTTGGTAAGCTATCCTTGACAAACGTTTCGTATGAGAAATAAGGACTTTTCGGCTCCCGCATACTCTAAGGTGTGTTTGCGAGTGCCTGCTAGGCTGCAGCATGTCTGCATGCGTGGTTGGGGGGTTAGCTTCTTTGGCTGTTCTCCTGTTAGTGCATCATTGTAGTAAATTTAAAATTTCCCTGGTCATTCCTGCTACCACATTCTCTGATAATTTGTTTGTGCATGGGTTCAAAGTTTAACGACTTTTTCCAATTTGCTAAAATTATTGCCCACAAGTAGTAGTGATCATAGGGTATCTTCTGATGTCCTAGTACAAGCTGAGACCTTGGCTTACATGCACTATCTCTGTGCCATGGTGCTTTTCTGATTGCAGACCACTGCTTCTGTACGAACGATTTGAAGGATTTATTGAATTACCCACTTCATGATGCAAATTGGCGTGTCCTTGGTGAAGAGCTCGGCCTCAAAAACCATGAACTGGATACCATACAGGTTAACAATGCCAATTTCCCAGACTTTTCTCAGCGCTGCCTAAGGAATGTCTTCAGTGACTGGCTGAGGTTTGATGGAGCAGCGACCTGCAAGAAACTTGTTAATGCGCTTTCAATTGCGGGGATGAATGAGGCTGCCAAAGAAGTATGTATACAATACGGTAAGCTGCTTGCTGTAATGTCATCAAACAGAGATTGCAATCAGTTTTCATTCAAATTATATGCTACCTTGTAGATCCCTATGCACTGCTAAAATAGGGGTGTAGTTTTAGCTTCTAAATGGTGTAGCGAGAACCATGTAAGTTTAGCAATTTAAATTCAAAGGTGTAAGTTGTTGACCATCATGAAATCAGAAGATTATAGTGACCTACGAACACTTCTCTTTTATTTTATACCTTAAAGGGCACCTTTCCTATTAATCTTACAGGCATCACAAGTGAGAACCTTCCTCTTCCAAGATGGATAGCCACATACAAGGAATACCTTCAGGAAAACTATCGCAAGATGCCAATATTCCCTTGTAGCATCCAAGACTGGTCTCCGTATGTAGGGAGAGAGCTTGAGTATATGCATGTAGCACTGATACAGGAAGAAGGGCATCTCACTATGACTGAAATGGCAGAATTCTATTCTCGGAATTCCCTTTTAGGGAAGATTGACAGGATAGTTGCGAAGAAAACAGAACTTAAAGTGAAAGACATGTTCAAGCCATTTGGTGCTCAGTCAGATAGAGGTTTAAACAAAGGGATGCGAATCTTAGTAGATGGAGCACCAGGTGTTGGGAAAACGACATTGGGCAGAAAGATTAGCAAAGACTGGGCTGAAGAGAAAATTCTCAAAGGGTATGATCTGGTCATGCTTTTGGAATTGAGAAAGCAGCAGTTTGCTAAAGCTACATCCCTCAAGCACATTTTCCCCCATTCTTATGATGAGAAACTACAGCAACAAGTAGTTGATCATGTGAGCAGGTCAAAAGGCAGTAAAATATTGATCATCTTTGATGGTTTTGATGAGCTAACTGACCCATCTGAGAATCTACTCTTGTTCACATTACTAAAACAAGAAGTGCTGCCAAACTGCACAATAATGGTCACTTCTCGGCAGTATGCATCAAATCGTGTACATCAGTTGCAATGCATTGATCGCCACTTTGAAGTTCTAGGATTTACTGAAGAAGAGATACAAAACTGTATAAGAGCTGGTGTTGCTGATGAGTCTAAAGCCACTGCATTAATTGAGCATCTTAGCCAAAGGCAGGATATCTCTTGCTTGTGTTACATACCCTTGGTATGTTCCATGGTTATCTATGTGTACATGGAGATGAATTACACACTCCCATCAACATTAACGGAACTCTTTCATCAACTTGTTTTAATTGCTGCAAAGAGGCAAGCTAAGCGCAGATATGATCGGCCAGTCCTAACTGTAGATGATCTTAAAACCCTTCCTCAACCTACTTACAATGAACTAGATATACTTTGTGAAATGGCATTCAAAAACCTTGAGGATGATAAAGCGATCTTCTATTCTGAAGACTTAGAATCTCTTCCATATGGCTGCAGAGATATTGAGTCTCATACACTGGGACTTGTTACTGCAGTCAAGAGCTATCCAATTTTTGATGAGCAGCTTAATTATCAGTTCCTTCACCTTACTATTCAAGAATTCCTTTCAGCAAAATGGATTGTTGACCATTGGCCTCCTTCCAAACAGGGTGCTTACTTCAAGGAAAAGCAACAAGATGACAGATTTCGTTTAGTTCTAGTATTCCTGGCTGGACTGAGTGGCTTGAAATCCAAGGATTTCCGTGACGTCTTTGCAAACATGGTTGATTTTACAAACAAAACTGATTTTCGCTATCTTGCTCCTAGCGTGCAGCTGGAAAGCTCGTCTCATGAAAAGCGGAATGAGAACAATTATCATATTGAAACGCAGAGGTTTCTTCTGCTGCTTTTGTTTCTACATGAAGCCAAGAATGAAACATTGTGTGCTACATTAGCCACGGCTGTTTCTCACCAAGTAATTGATCTTCGCAATGCAAGGTTTACACTATTCCACTGCCGAGCTCTTGGCTACTTTCTGTCCAGAAGCTATTGCAATTGGAACGCATTGCATCTGCCTGTTCATGGACTTAATGACCGTTCTATCCAACTGTTTCATGACTCATTTTTAGGCACTGCAGCAAGTAGTGTGATTGAAATGACTGTAGGTCAAATTAGTCATCATGTACCTGTCAGTGCAAATGATATCACACAGCAGGGTGCAAGGCTACTCTGCTCCATTCCTTTGCTTCGGCAGTGTGAATCAATTACTTTTATGTACAAACATTTAGCTACCGAAGGTCCAGATGCGCTATCCAACTTCCTATCTCTACAGAGTACAAAAACTCTATGTATTTCACGTAAATTCCACCAGAACACCCCCTTACAAATACCTCTTGATATTGAAAACCACCTTCAAAGCAACCGCACCTTACAAATCCTTCATCTATATGCATGTGGAATTGACTGTGCAATGTCTGAAATGCTTGCTAAAGCAATTAAAGAAAATGCTACTCTCAAGGAACTGTCACTGCGGACAAACCAGATAAGAGGAGCTGGTGCCACGGCTTTGTTTGAATCTCTTGAAGTTAACAACTCTCTTAGGTCTCTGGACCTCACATGCAATCCAGAACTAACAAAAATGTCACTTTGCACAACAGCTCCAGTCATCAATCCCGCCCTGGAGGCTCTTGAACAAATGCTAACTGTAAATAAACGTCTTCAAATGTTGAATCTGGACGACTGTGGACTCAGTGGAACTGCCGTGGAATCTGTTGCTCGAGGTCTCACTTACAACAAAGGCCTGGAAACCTTAAGTATTAGTGTCTACTTTGATCTCAAATCAGGCTTAGTCAGGGGTACACCACTGATGGTAGGGATTTTGGCTGCTACTAATATATTTAAATCACTTCAAGTGAACCAGTGCTTAAAAAAGCTCCTGCTTACATTCAGATTTGACTTGGATGTACAATGCACAGAAGCACTTAGCCACTCAATTGAAGAAATGTTCACTGTGAACAAGTCTCTTCAAGTACTTGAGCTGCATCTGATGCTAGGTGAGCATGGGATTATTAGCTACACTTGCTTGTCATGTTTCGAACAATTCCTTGCTTCTGGCCTTAAACGGAATTCTTCCATAAAGGAGCTTTCGTTTACTGGACAATTTTTTGTTCCTAATGCCTGTCAAATGCTCTTCGACAGCCTGAAACATCACCCTTCATTGGTTAAGCTCTCAATAGATATGGCATACGACAGTGATTCAGTGAAAGCACTTGCAAACATGCTGTCAAGCAACTCAACCCTAGAATACTTAAACCTTTGCTCATTTCTTTTGCTCCTGAGAAAGACATTTGCACCAAAGGTGTTTAAAGGGGTTGAGATCCCAGAAGGCATGAAAACTGACAGAGGAGATCCAGATGTACAGTCACAGGATGTGATGCAATTGTTACATGAGGTTTATCCAAGGCTCCCTGAAACAATTAAGAAGGTTAGAGATGAGCTACCTGAAGCAGATCAGGGGAAGTTGTGCCCAGAGCCTCTCGTTCCAAATGCTGCTTTTTGGTCATTCTCCGTTCTATCCCACAACCAAGACAGGGAATTCCCTCCGGTTGACCCACGGACTGCTGTGCCAGCTTCAGCATGTATTCAGATCTTCAAATCGCTTGAGTACAACTGTACACTGAAAAAGATCCATTTACCAATTGAAACATTTAGCAACTTTCATACGTTTTTCGAATTGTTTTTGGACATTGTTGGCAATAATCCAACTCTTTCCTCAGTTACTCTACACTCCAATGACCAAGTCCCCTCTATTGAATGGCTTGAGGTGTTAGCCAAAAGGTCAGTAACTGTAAGGCCTCAAATGAAGAGATTTGGACGGGGAACTGTTGAGATGAATTTTGTGAAATGTGGCTTTAAATTCCGTAGAAACTACACAGAACTCTTCTCTCGGCCTGCTACATAACCATTTCACCTATAGTAGAATAGCAAAGCTTGTGGTGTCAATGAGGAGCTTCAGTTTGGGAGTATTTGTTTAGTAGTTGCATCTCATGACAGTTTTTGTTAAGCTTGTGGTGTCAATGAGGATTCATAGCTTGAGTTTGTTATAGTAGTTGCATCTCATGACAGTTTTTTGTTAAGCTTGTGGTGTCAATGAGGATTCGTAGCTTGAGTTTGTTATAGTAGTTGCATCTCATGACAGTTTTTTGCTAAGCTTGTGGTGTCAATGAGGATTCATAGCTTGAGTTCGTGAAATATTTGTTATAGTAGTTGCATCTCATGACAGTTTTTTTAGTTACAGTTATGTCCCTTTGCCCCCCCCCCCCCCCCCCCCCCCCCCCCCCCCCCCCGAGTTTATTAGTAAGTATACAACAGTTCTTCGTCGTGTTCCCATTTGTTAATGTGTAATGATCGTCACTGGTAATTTGTGCACCTTACATGCAGCTCAATTGCAACAAAAATGTTAGATGCCTTCTCAGATCACCTGCTGTTGGGGAGCGTACTGCCTATAAACGGGGGATCAATCAAAGGGAGTGAATCTACAAGGCTCAAGTATTCAATTTTACGTACAATTATATTCGCAAAGTCATAGCGATGCCATTACTAGTGAACTGCATGCCTAAGTGCAACTGCATGCCAGGTCCATCAGACTTATAATTATGTGGACACACTTGTGTTGCTTTGTTCTGGTATATCTGGGATCAGAGGGTCACATGCATGCATTGCACACACAGCTCCAACCATTAGGTAGAGTTTCCAGTGGGAGAAAAATATTATTTTGCTTAGGTGGTCCAAGAAATTTCTTTGCCATTAATATTTTTTGAGTGATAGAAGTTTGATGGTGTGGTGAGCATCTGGTGGCCTAGCGATCGATTTTCCAGGCTACAATTCATGCTTGAGACCATTGTATATATTAGTGAGATGAGCAGGTTGTTGTAGGGCTGCTTTTTCAGTAGCTGTTTTTTCATAGTGCAACTGACCATGGAATGGTAAATCGGTGTCATGTTTTGCACTCCTTGGCTGCAACAATAAAGAGTTCATTGGCACTGTATGTACAAGCTAGTTTGTAAAGTCATGCTTAGAAACGTCATTGTACATTCAAGTACGTGTGGTTAGTTCTTGTAAACCAATATAGTGTTAACTATAGCTTGTAGCTACATGTGCAGTTCTCATGAACCTTGCAACTTGGAGACGGTAAATGGAGAACATATTATATTTATCCAAGTGTTGATGGCTCGCAATCCTCTATCTCACAGAAATTTGGTCCAGAATGTACGCGCCACTGATTAACCAGCTATAAGTTATAACCAACTGACCAAGAGATTGTAGTAGTAGTCCCTGTGACTGTCTTGATAATTGCTGCATGCAACTTTGCTCAGTTATTTTATCTGTTAATTAATGATCAGGTTCCTGCATGCCCATTACTCTCCAGTAACTCCAATCATCTCTATGGTGACGTTGAGGGTAGCAAGCTATACAATCATATCAGCTATAGACTAAAATTCAAACTATACCAGTGATAGTATATCAATCTTATATATGATTGCAATGCAGACTTGGCAAGCATCTGCAACACTTTGACACATTGTCTATTTGCCCATTGACAAGCCTCTTCTATTATGCAGACCTGAGTATGTGCTAGTTTCGGACAGCTGCATGCAATGAACTTCTTTCCAATGAAAAATGTATTATATCAAAGCTCAAAATATGAACAATAATACAGGTGTATTATGATGGCACTCACTGACAACTGTGATCCACAATGTGATCCTTGTGCTCTTGCTGTATACAGGCCGTCCCAGAGAACACAAATCTTACATGGTTAGGTTCTGCATCACGGTTTTCGTCACACAATGTTCTCGAGATACCATCTGTCTTTGTGAATGTAGACACTTTTTCTTTCCTGTTGCTATCGGCTTGTCCACTGGCCCATGGCTGTTCTTTTCCGGATCCCAGAATAAGATAAACAACTGCTCCAAAGAGGTACAGCTCAGCTGTGATGACGAATACTTCTCTCCATTCATCTTTGTATCCGTCCAGGTATGCTTCGGAGTTCATTGGAGCATTAGGCTGTAAACCCAATTAATTCACTCATTAATAACTTGTCTTTATACACCTTTCTTCGTTCCCAGGCCTGTGCCATTTTCGGTAGCATGTTCTTTCATGTGCAACTGAAAACTGTGTGGGTCTGGGAACGAGTTGCTTTCTGTACTGTATTGCAGATCAGATCTACAGTAGCTATAGCTATATACGTACCACTGGTATACATACCTGTGCACAGTGTTTCATACAGATCAATCGAGTAGGGGGGTGGGTAGCTGACAAAACCAGATTTAATCTTAGGGCAACAAATGTTTTCTGGGGGGCATGCCCCCAGACCCCCTTAGAACAGGCGTGTTTCACATTCAGTCCGCTTTACGTGCTTCAGTTTACTATCCCATAAATATCTCCACCCCCTGGAAAAACTTCTGAAGTTGTATAAATTAGAACACGGCTAATTGTCGACATTCACACAATTTTTTTTCAGCCTCTTGAGTGGATCTCTGGTCTGGGAGTTATGTAGATGCTAGAATTCTGACACTTCTATCCTGCATGAACTACGCCTTCAACAAGGCCTTCACTGCTCAAACCGCTTGGATGGACAGACTGACAGACAAACCGATCACCCTACCCTGCTGTGTGCATGCGCACGGGGTAATAAATGAGTGTGACTAATGCCAAGAGTTCATAACATGTGCAACTGCCATAGAGTTTCCACTACCACCATCTCAGCAGTATGAGGTAGGCAATCAGTGGTGAAGTAGTATAATAGCAGCTGCATGCCCCTAGTAAGTATGAAATTGTGATTACTACAAAACATGTAGGCCACACTGATTGCCTATGTCATATATACTGCCTTGATGGCGGTAGTAGTAGAAACCGTATGGAAGTTGCACACTCTTATTGTTATGAACTCTTGCTAATGCCCATTTCACAGGTCTAGATACATTGTATTATTCCAGCAGGTATCGAGGTGTACACTTTGGACTCAACCTCATTTCTCCTGGCTTCATAATATGCACTCTCTCAACACGATCACTGCAGTAGACGCCTGCAACCCACCTCAATAGCAATGGCTTTTGCCACTTGTGGTGCTATCATGCCTGCAAGAACGCCAGCCAGATTTGTGATGCCCATGATCACTCCCGCAAATCGTGGTGCAATGTCAAGATGGTTGACATGAAATCCTGACAGTCCTACTCCTGAAAACGCTGTAGACAGTGTGAGGAAGGTCACTGCAGTCACTGTGGATGTGCCCAGGTAACCACACAGGAGGAGGAATGTGGCCGAACCCAAACCACCTGTATTTTAGGTTCAAGAAATATAAGGGAGTATGAAGAACTATCAATTTGTTGGGCACAGAGGTTATAATAATTTCCGTACAACCCACTGACTGCAGTGGGGTCTGAAGCATGTCCCCAATATCTACTTAAATACTCTTCCCTCAGCATAACATTACAAGAATCACTGATAAGACCTCAATAGGAGACCTCGACAGGCACTTCTCAAGATACTCCGGCAAGTTGCTTGGGTATGTATCACAACCAGCTATACATACAGTTGGTGTACCTCCCCCCTCCTCCTCCCCCCTCCCCCCCTCCTCCCCCTTCATCTCCTCCCCCCCCCCTTCACCTCGTGAAATCACAATGCATAAAACAGTAGCAACTGCATGAGCAATTATGAATGCAGATGTTGAATATTATATATGTGAGAATAACATCAGCAGCTCTTCCAAAAGCTCCACTGTAGACCCTTCTATAAATTGTCACTACCAAAATCCTTTTTAGGAAGATTCACGAAGATTGAAGACATTGCTTGCCACTTTTCCCCCTTCACAATAGGGCTCATTCACATGAAGGGGAGGGATCCACTAAGGGAGAGGTCATTACAAACTTTGACCTCTCTACACATACGTACCTACAACTGTGAATGACTTTCTGACCAGTGCAGTGGAAAACCGAGTAGACCTCATGTAATCTGCTATTTGTCCACTCAGAACAATCACAAACATCGTGACCAAAGAAGGAATGGCTGAATACACACCACTCAGAATGGTGGCCTGAGAGCAAAGGATAAAAACGTATGCATTATTACAATAGTGAAGAGAATGCATGGTTGGAAGACATTAAAAATTCAGTGGTAGCGCTTAATCTTATAAGAACAGGTGCAGCATTTGCCACAGTACCCGTCTAGGCATCTACTCAGAATATGATGCTGAAAAATGAATTGACTATACAAGCTGGCTACAAGGTTGCTGAGCAACTGTCCAGATGCACACAAGTTAGCAAGGGACCATGCATGCATGCATTAAACATTTTTGTTGATGCTAGGTGTTCATTCTGTGGATGTATTCCAACACAGATGTTTCTGGTAGTACTTGTGTTTGCAGATTCATCATAATTCATGCCACTTTTTGTTACTCATCATCATTGAATTATTTGCGCTCCATGGATATTAATTGTACATACATGCCCACTGGCCAATGTTCATCCTATTCTCCGTTAAAGCTGACACGTTTATCATGCCAGTTTTTGTTGATGCTAGTTGTTCATTCTTGCTAACCTACAGAAACTAGATTATCAGTTGGTCATGTACACACCTGACGGTTCACTTGCAACCCAGGTAGCACCTGCTTGAAGTAGGTTGGCATGCAGGTGAGGAGGGTGTAGTGGCCCCATCCACCACAAAAGCTGGAAACTATGATTGCCCAGACAGCAGGGGAGGTGAGGATCCTCAACCAGGGAGTGGGGAGCTGGAGAAATAGGAACACATTGAACATCATGATGCAGTACAATCATGTTTTCAATGCATGCAGATCTCAACTCTTCCAGTAAATGTCAAGTCATATGATGTGGGAGGGGGAATCATGGATCAATCATGTCTTGCCTGTTTTTCTGCCGACTCTGCAATCGAGGATTCAATGTACTCTCTCTCCTCCCTGGAGATTCTCGGGTGAGTGGCAGGAGTACTGTAGGCCAGAAAAGACCACAGCACAAACCATATGATACCCACTGCACCTGTACAAAGACGAGTGTCACAAATGGAGATTTATATTGAAAAGTCATGCCTAGGATTTAATTTCGCCGGATGTAGACTTTCTCACTGTTTAACTGCATACCGTAGGCGCTCTAATTATGCGTCCTTTCTAATTCTGCGTCAAAATTCAATATCTCAAACCGATAATTTCCAATAATGCGTCGCACTCCGGGGACTAATTTGCGTAACGCGATTATAACGGCAGCATGGCAGCTAGCTCGAAGCGCCCACAGTACAGTTGAACGGCGAAGATGGCTCGTCACATCATTGCCTGTGAATGTTGATGTATAAAGACATAGTTGTGATATGGCTGGGACATCAGTGAAGGTACGAGACAGCAACTCACTTATGTATTCTGTGCCCCAGGATGATACGGACGCCCCATGTAAGAGAAAAGGCAGCGACAGTCCGACAACGAGGAATGAACACCACCGCTATGCAATGGCCTTGTGTACACTCGTCTGACTTTAGTACCTAGCGAGGTGTTTTCTAATCGCCGTTGAAGTTCGTCGCCGTTTGGCTGACCGAATTTCTATTGTTGCGTTGCATTTCAAAAATAATTATTTTTTGAGCGACGCATAATTAGAGCGCCTACGGTAATCAGCATGCTGTATGCACACAGAGAGAGATATATTGCAGAAAACATGGCTACCTGGCACATTTGAAGAGCAAATCTTCATTGGAATTGGATCGCGGAAGGGAGCCAAGAAATTCCCGTTGTACTGGACATAAAAATCATACAATTGGAAAAGAGTCCCTACATGGCACAAGGTTCCTTTTTCCAGTATGAAAGGGTATGATGCAATTACTCATATAGCCCTTAATACTGAGCCAATAATTATATAGCCCTTAATACTGAGTCAATAATTATTAGCTAGTTACCAAAGGTATAGAACACAGATGGCCATCCTCCATCAAAACCATACTGACACAGCACAGCAGAGAGAGGGAAGGAGATTACATTACCCAAGGTGGAACCTGCAGAGAATCACATGTTTATGTATTCATTGTGTTGCATACCAATTAACAACTCAACAATTGTTATGCACTTCCGTTGTGCCTACCAGCAAAACCAACGGTAGTTAACTTGGTTCTCTCCAGCGGTGGAGCCCACTTTCCCCACATAGCATGCACAGCAGGATATGTGACACCCTGCAGTGAATAAGAGGATGACAAACATACTGAGACCATAACACTCCCCTCGCACACTACAGTGTGATAGGAGTCACCACAGCGTGTAGGCAGGTGGCTCACCTCTGATAGTCCTTCCAGCACACGGACTGCTATCAGCAACCAGACACTAGTATCAGTAGCCAGGGGGGTGAAGAGTGTGAACACGGATGTCATGACGACCCCTAACCCAAACACCCACTTCCCTCCCACCCTCTGTGCCAGCCAGCCACCAGGAATCTGGGTTAGTAGATAGCCATAAAAGAAAGCTGCCAGCACCCAACCTGCTGGGAGGGAGGATTTACGTAGATCGTGGATGGAGGCATTAATTCAAGGGAGCATCAATATGTCAACTTGCCTTGTTCAGTTGAAGTCCAATCAAACACCTGACAATCAGAGGATAAAAAGCTCAGTACATAGCACAGACGTACAGTGCATATCCCAAATCTGCTGCAATAGTTACCTTTGCAGATCCTGCGTGCACGGTGGCAGTGTCATTGTCCATCTGTACAATGGCCACGCTGAGGTTCACTCGAAGTGCGTAGACTATGGTGAATCCGAAAGTCGTCATCGCCGCCAGCACGTACCGCGCGGGGATGCAGGAGAACCAGTGTTTCCTCAGACAACTGGGGGACTGGAACGGCATCAGCAGAGCTTTCTTTTCATCCATGGCTAGGCCACAACGATCGAGGTCACATGCAAAACGAGCCCCACCCCCTTGACCTTAGGCCACACCCCCGAATTTAACCACGTGCTATTCAATGAATTTTGCTCTCAGGGAATTTCGCAGCTCTATTAGAGGCTGCATTATTCGCCATGTATCAGCAATGCTGATGTCAGTGATGACAAACTCGCAGTGTATAGACTAGGATTACAAGTGAAGTTCAGTGGGTACATACCTAGCCTCGTTCTCTCTTCTCTGGCCTGGGAACACATACCCTTATCATGTGTTATGGGGTGTTTGATGTGTTAACTTATCATGTGGTATACTATACTGGCATACCGTGTTATCGATAAAAAATATAAAACTATAACTTACAATGTCATGCCTTGTATCATAAGGAATAAGTGAGTTGTATCAACTTGTTTTGGGACACTCCTCTTTGTTTTTGGTTTTGATGCATGCGTGACCTACGGCGCAGTGTTTGATGTGGTGGTCCACTTTGGAGCTGTTCTTTCTTGCCTTTTTGCTTCCCCTTTCCCCTCTTCTTCACAACCAGTAAATCTGCAGGAGAAAAATTGATTGAATTATCATAATCAAGCACACATTACATTACCTTTCAATAATTGCAGTGTGTTGGCCTAATTATCTTCTCTTGTAGGGTCTCCAATGTCCTCTTTGTTTTCTGGCTCACTTGGAATGGCACGTTGAAGTGAGCCTGATTCATCTTCTTCCAACTCCTCATTGACATCTCCGGAGTACAGCAGAGTGCCATAGCCTTACAAGCATCCATCCCCTTTGTTATTCCCCTTTTTCTGGATCAAGAAATAGCACAGAGAGACATAGGGATCCACCAGCAGACTTTGCCTCCTCCTTGAGCTGCTTCTCTGTGATGGTGGACGCAGTATTTGTGGGCAAGTGGCAAGTAGACTGCTACTGATGGGCCGCCGTTATCTGGCTTGCAGTTCAGGTTGGTCCGGAATATCCGTTTCACCTGTTAAGTATAATGTACATACCTGATATACTTCAATGTCTGGGTCGCGTTTCACTGATGTCACAGAGTGCTCAAGCCAATCGGTCAGTATGGAGCCCTGTCCAGAGTGAATCCTGGTGATGATAGGAGCCCAGGTTTCCACAAAGAATTTCTGTACCTCTGTCAGTGATATGACTTTGGGCATCAATTGGCCAGGGCCGTAGGAGTAGGTGCGGCAGGTGCGGCGGCCGCCGGACCAATAATATGCTCAGTCTGGCTAGCAAGTTGTTGAATCTTGCAGTTTCATCCCAAGATTGCACCTGAAACGATCTCAGAAGGTCTAAAATTCAAAATTTTCTTGGGGGAGGGCCCCCAGACCCCCCCTTATCTGATGTGCTTCATGCGCTTCCTACGCTTCTGGGTTGGCGCGCTGCACGCGCCATGCCATTGCGCCGCCATGATTTAATCGCTCCAATATGCACAGCGCTCTCCGCCTGACCAAACTAACATTGCTTCCTACGGGCCTGTTGGCACAGCTAAATGACAAAGAAGATTAATGTTAGCATAACTATGCTTTGTGTACCCTATGGTGCATGTCTGGTAGATGCTGTTGCACAAAAGGGTCCACATGTAAATGCTGCTGGCTAGCAGGATCTCCCAACCGTTCACCAAGTGCGATTGCCACTCCAATTGAAGCTGATGTCTTCCTTCAAGCCTGGGCAAATTTTGCTTCTCTTTGTGGGATTCACCTGAATCACTGTAACTAGCCAGATTAAGCACAAGGGCAAATGGTTGCCATATCGTGGACCAAGGAGGGAGCTGGTAGAACCGGAGGAAAACAAATTGACAACCAGCCTGATCACATAGGAGGTTCATGGGGAGGTCCCCGATTGCATCCGCTTCAGCTGCTGCTCCCTGATTGCGTCCGCTTCAGCTGCAGCTCCCCGATTGCGTCTGCTGCATGCTCCCTGATTGCATCAGCTTCAGCTGCTGCTCCTGATTATGTCCACTTCAGAGCCTGCTCCCCGATTGTGTCCGCTTCAGCTGCTGCTCCAGGACTGCGTCCGTTTCAGCTGCCCAGCCGAGTTCTAGAAGGTTCTAACCCCTCCACAAGCATTCGCAGAGTTCGAGGTTCAGTATATTTAGTACGAAGGTCGCACATCATTATAACCCCCACATCCCACACACACACACACAAACACACGGTGAAAATCTTATGAACATGTCTGACTGTATTGATGAACATGTCTGACTGTATTGATGAACATGTCTGACTGTGTAGGCTCACCAGCTAGTAGCCACATCATTGTCACTCTATCCGTCTTTACAATCCATCAAAGAATTCCTGGCATCTCACAGGACACATGCCCACAGCTCGATCCAACTGCTTAGTAGCAAATCTGCAAGGTGACAGACTGGTGGTGATAGGGGGCTTCATAAGGAGGAGGGGGAACACAGCGAGACCATGTTATGTTGTGGAAGTAGCGTATCCTGTGTAATACACACCTCACTTGAATGTAATCTGGAATAATTATTGCCATACACATTATTGTTGTATGAACTATGGGAAAGGTTGTAGCTACACTGTCAATCTGTGGAATCATGAATACCAAATGATCTGACAATATATTACACCGGTGAACACTGCCGGTGAACTAGAAAACATTTTTCAGTTTCTCATAAGTGATAAAGAACTGAAGCCAGTCAAGGAAAGTCCACAACTGTACCTACTAAGTTAGGACACGGAATGTAACCTTTGTCCTATAGCTAAAGCGTGCAATCTAGCCGCTAGCCCTCTCCACCTAGCCAGCATGAATCGGTGGAGTGCTAGCCTTCTAGACACTGATCACAAGAGGATACAATGATGTTCCATGGTCCAATTCTGAGGTATGCTGGAATGAACCCTCTGTACAGAGCCAGGGGACCCTCCGTCCTCAGAGTGTGTGAGGGGGCAGAAACAAGACTTACAGCCCGTTTACACTAGCACTCTGGATCGATCCAGGTTCGAATTATCTCGTAATGTAAACATGAACCGAACCGCCCCGATCCGCTCCGTACTGGACCACCAAACTCCATCAAACTGGTTCGACCCGGAGCGCTCCCGCCCCAAGTGTAAACGGAATCGAACCCGTTGGTAGGGCGTGGACGGGGGGCGTGACGGTTGCCAATAGCAGATCACGAAGGGTCCGGTTTCGAGACGAGGGGTTGTCATGGTGTTGTATATCGAACATGACTAGTCTCGTGAGAATGCAATCTGGGCATGTGACTAATCATGAACTTTGACCCTGAATCACATGTACATGGAGCGCTCGGGCGGCATAGTGTAATTATATTATAAACGCACTTCCCAGCTTGGTCAGTAGTGTAAATGGGTTGTTAGTGTGAATTCTTCGCACTAGCTCCTTCTCAAACTATATTTGTGAGCATGTGCAATACCGATCAGACTAGCTGCCATGCCTACCAATGACCTCTCAGAGATAAACAGATCCTTCTTGGCTTGTATTACATGTAGCTTTGTAGGTACAGCATGCATGGACCCCTCCCCTCTAGCCCAGAGGACCCATCGTGATCCCCTCCTCTCTTGCCCAGAGGACCCACCGTGACCCCTCCTCTCTAGCCCAGAGGACCCACCGTGAAGAGGACCCACCGTGACCCCTCCTCTCTAGCCCAGAGGACCCACCGTGAAGAGGACCCACCGTGACCCCTCCTCTCTAGCCCAGAGGACCCACCGTGACCCCCTCCTCTCTTGCCCAGAGGACCCACTGTGACCCCTCCTCTCTTGCCCAGAGGACCCACCGTGACCCCTCCTCTCTAGCCCAGAGGACCCACCGTGACCCCTCCTCTCTAGCCCAGAGGACCCACCATGACCCCTCCTGGCCCAGAGGACCCACCGTGACCCCTCCTCTCTAGTCCAGAGGACCCACCGTGACCCCCTCCTCTCTAGCCCAGAGGACCCACCGTGACCCCTCCTCTCTAGCCCAGAGGACCCACCGTGACCCCCTCCTCTCTTGCCCAGAGGACCCACCGTGACCCCTCCTCTCTCAGGGGCGGCAGTAGTCTCGTGCCCAGCCGGAAACGTGTACGGAATATCTGTCTGGTGACTTTCAGCAACATTCTCGGTCTTTATTGAATATTCATAGCTCAGCTAACCGCCTGAAACCGGACAGAACCAGAAGTCCTACGCGTGAAATGATATACATAATTGCAAGAGAAATTTTCTACAACTTCTCGCTCCTAATAAAGATAAAATTGAATTCTCTACGATTTCATTGGCAGTCTGAAATTCCTGCCAAAAAGCAGTCTGAAATTCCTGCTAAGAAGTATGAATTTTTAATGAAGACCGAGGCTTCTGCGCAAAGTCGCCAGACCCTCTTTCCCGCGAGGGGTGGGGTCTGGGCACGAGACAAGGGCGGCAGCGGGAGCTATCCCGGAGTGGTTTTCAAAGCTTCAATTCTATTGGCTATATAACAATATACCCTAAGTATGCACTGTATGACGTAAGTGACCTAAGTGAACCAATCAGAAGCGAGCTTAGAAAACTACTCCGGTACTGTAGGAGCGGCAGCGGCATTAGTCTCGTGCCCAGCCGGAAACGTGTACGAATATCCGTCTGGTGACTTTCAGCAACATTCTCGGTCTTCATTGAATATTCATAGCTCAGCTAACCGCCTGAAACCGGACAGAACCGGAAGTCCTACGCGTGAAATGATATACGTAATTGCAAGAGAAATTTGAATTTTCTACAACTTCTCGCTCCTAATAAAGATAAAATTGAATTCTCTACGATTTCATTGGCAGTCTGAAATTCCTGCCAAAAAGTATGAATTTTTAATGAAGACCGAGGCTTCTGCGCAAAGTCTCTTTCCCGCGAGGGGTGGGGTCTGGGCACGAGACTACAGCGGCATAGGCCGAAGTGGTACGGCCGATGATCGCGGCGTGTCCGTCGGAGGCGCAGCGCGCCTCCGCACAGGCGCGAAGCGCCGATCAGTCCGCGGCATCTCAACGCATTTTATGTTTTGCTCTCTAGCTCTGCTCTTATAGCTAATTATTATAATACAGAATTCGAATGCAGCTAAAGATCCCAATTATTACTACTATCAGAGCTCTTATTTGGCAAGGACTTAGCCTAAAAACAGCAGTACAAACTCAAAATTTACATATGCTCACACTTGCTAACAAACTCATTTGCCACATCAGTCAATACTAAAGTGTCTGTCAAGTCTTTATGTATGTGCAGCATCATTAAATGGTTCGTGTCATCGTGGATCGTAGATATGACTTCAGGCGCCGCATTGCACTAAACGAGCGTTAACTTTTGGCATTCGTTGCTGGCAGGGTAATTAGGGCATGGTTAGGTCATGTGACTTAGCATTAGCGCAATACATGGTACAATAATACCGTAAATTTCAGGTTGGTTGTCAAAAAAATTCAGAATGCAAAACTGCAAAAGCATCACGTGACTTGAATCCACCAATAGAATCCAAGTTGTCACGTGACAACTTGGATTCTATTGGTGGATTCACGTCACGTGATACTTTGCAGTTTTGCATTCCGAGTTTGGACGGAGCAAGCAACCTGAAAAACACGGTAGTTAGGTGTATGCAGAAGAAGGTATGTTGCAACGTTGGGGGCGGGGCTGAAATCTGCGAATCACGTGACGTGGTGTGTATCACTGCACTACTACTACCTGTGTATCACTACTACCGGTCACTACCGTACTCTCGCGAAAGTCCGCCCATGGGCGCTGCATCTTACTTTCTCACCAAACCGGGGGGTGGGCGCTCTTTCGAGTCAAAGCCCTCCCAGCACATCTACATCGCTGGAGTCACTAGCAGCATCACCGCTCACCACGTCGTCTTCGCTGCCGCCAAGCGCTGGCTGAGGTCCAGCGTGGAGGCCGCGGGGCCGTCGTCAGCACAGGCAAGCCAGGCAACACACATGGACACCATAGATACGGATACACAGACTAATAGAGACTTGCTGCAAAGAGGTTCTTACCTCAGATACGCTGGAACATCTCACTAATGCGCTCTATCGCCTGTTACACGAGGCACGAGGCTATAGCGGGCGCTCATTCGAGTAAACTTTGACCCTATATAGAAATTGAGCCAAAAGTGGGGGGTGGGCGCTCTTTGCGGACTTTCGCGAGAGTACGGTAGTAGTATTGCTTCTCGATTTCTCGATCACAGGCAGGGCACGCAGCTTAGGCAGCGAAGAACTAGAATGGCCGAAGCACCAACTGGAAAGGAGCCGATTCCCTCCTCCGATCGTCAAGGTATTCAACACTGACACGCGTTTCCTTCTGTATAATTTTCATACTCGTCGAGTCTCCCCACTCCCCGGTGGATGAGAGGATTTTCAAATTTCCTCTTAGACAGTGTCAGATATAGCTGAGTCCCAGGGGAAAGTAACGTAATCAGGGATACTGTATTATCAAAAAATAAACAGGCCGGGGTAATTGTGACACAAAAAGCTCCAGCAGTCGGTTTTGCAACACAAATAATACACCTGTGTGGAAACTATGTATTAACTAGTTTCAAGCATTGGCCCTTCCCAATGGGATCCATAGGCTTAAAGTGACCTCCATACGAAATAATTCAACATTTAATCCGTTAAATGAAACAGGTCATCTAAGCCAGTTTCCCGCCCACCGCCCACACCGCAAAGTGCAGAGGGGACTGTATGATTGTCCACTATTGACCACATGACAGAATCAAAGCTCTGAAAGTTGCTCTCACATTTGTTCTTATGTTTGTGTGCTATTTAGTAAACGAAGTGGTTATTGGTCCAGCAGCATGTAGGGCGATGGGTTAGGGTATCCAGTTCTGAGTGCACATGCGTGTCTGTTACCTATACTAGTATAATTATGCTTCCTGCCAGACCAATATCCACGTCATTTAGTAAAATGCTGCAGCAAGTCTCCACTCTAATGACAGGCTAAGCTGGGTTTCCTGGTACTGGTATTCATAATGGACAGCCTGTTTGTGTGGAAGGATGGATGGGAAACCAAGTCTATTTTGAAGTGACCTTATAGTTGATCTGCTCTGTGTACTTCTAGGGATGGAGTGTGTCCTCATGTTGGATGACCTCAGGGAGTTGGTACAAGAGCTGCAGCCAATCAAGGAGTGGATCACCCTCAGACTGTTCCTGGGCCTGAAGGATGATGAGTTGAGGGAGATAGAGGCAGACCATCGCCACCTGCAGCGCTGCAAGCATGAGATGCTCTCGAGGTGGCTGCGTAAGGGCCACAACTGTACCTGGAGGAGGGTGGTGGAGGTGCTGATGCAGATGGGGGAGATGGTGGTGGCTGACACAATCAAGTTGAAGTACCTCACCCTCACCACTGGTAGGTGATGGTACTGTAGTCAGCTAGCAGTGCGGTAGTGGACTAGTGTGCACAGCCAGCTAACATTACACTAACAAGACTGTGAGGAAGATGTCTAGGTACAGTTTTCTGATTGGAATCCTACAATGAACCATCTGTGATGACTATTGCTGCTGTTAATGTATTCTTCTGATTATAGGTCCACAAGCATCACTTGAGCCAACTTCTCAAGTGGTTGCTGCAGTTGCACGAAGAAACCGCATGATCATTGGGAGGAAGTGGGGAGCATTGGTGGTACACACTGATGAGGTACTCCAGGACAAACTGGACAACAAGGAAATCACTAGCAATTGGTTTCGACTCTTCCTGGGTAACCTGTACTCCTGTGAGGGAAAGATGAATGGCAATCAGTTTATTAGGAAGCTTTTGAAACCTTCCACAAGCATAAGTGAAATGTTGGAAACTCTGACTGTGGAAGGTGTATGGGACTTTATGAATTACTACCTTCTGGAATCCATCATTGAAGAATACGGAGATGACCGAACCATGGCAATGATGGAACAGTACAAGCAAGAGCTCACTGGGTATATGCTTGTAACAAAGATCAAAGATCACCTGGATGCAGTCGACCTAGAGCACTCCACCATTCCACAGGAGGAACTGTTTTCATTGCTCACGACGAAGACCGAGGGAGTAAATATCTCTGATCACACACTCAAGTACGTCAAGGATCTGTGGGAGTCACTACGGAAACAATTTTCATTGCCAAAGCATATACTTGTGCTCTACAAGATTGGAGAGGGGTGTCTGGAGATAACGTGGTGTATTCCATCCAAATTAGCTGCTTATGTTATCCGAAAAGCCAAAGAAAGTGAAGACTACTTCAGAGAGCAGCAGTTCCTCCGAGTGTCAATGGATGGTGTACACATGTACACTGAGAGTGAAGCAGGTGTTCAGTTGAAAGACATGGTGAGTTGTCTCCGAGTTGGCATGGATAATGTGGTCACTCTTGCACATGCTACAGTAACCACATCTGCCTATGACTTCTATGACTTAGCTATATGAGGGGTGGGGGTTGGTTTCCTGAACACAAAATCAAATTGTACATGCATGATGTCATTGAGTTTCCTTCCCATTGGTCAGGAACTATAAGTAAATGGCTTGTCACTTCACTGTAGTCGCCATCAATGAAGCCAGTGAAGTCATTCCACACTGAGGGTGGTGTTGAGATGGAGGAGGTGCGTTCTAGAGACTGGGCATGTGGAAGTATTCATATCATGTTCTGCACTGTAGCAGATCCTTCTTCCCTGCTACGTACATGTGACATGATGTCAAGCCAGGTCACGGGGCCACAGTTACCAAATTGTCAGACGCAAAGCCACTTTAGTTGGTTGGTTGTTTCTCCCCTCAGGCAAAAAAGTACTCGAGTGACAATTTGGTACTTGCAGGAATTCTAGCCTTTTATGCCGTCAAAACTGCCTCCCTATCCCCCCCTAGGCCCTCTCGCTACCTCCATTTGCGCACGGGCGCTGCTCCACAGGTGTCCTCTTGGTGGACGTGGGCGAAAAAAGGCATCAGGTGTCCGCAGCCCACTCGCTGACTGTACCTTACAAGTGATTCGACCCAGCCAAGTGTTTTCTGACATGATATCCACTCAGTGATGAGAGATTTTCCCGACAACTGCAGAGCTTCTTGGTAGGAGGAGGCACTTCTTCCACGGCCTCGTCAACGTGCACGCTCGTCAACCTCCATTGCACGTGTCCATTACCCATGCACTTCCGTATATCTTAATATGTGGACCGTGTACCTCCGTATACTACGGTCATGTCATTATGACGTCATGGTTGGTGGGTTGGTTCACAGGTCAAGGCAAAAAGGGGGTTTGCGTCAGCAAAAAGGTGAACTGTGCCAGGTACTAAGTCCTGGGAGTGTTACCAAGGGATGGTCACATCAGTCAGCACTGTACGTACTGTGTTATTACACAGGAGAATGAGTGGTGAACACAACCTACCTACCTACCTATAATAATATTCTACTGGCAATGCACTCTTTGCTCGAGTCTCAACAGTGCCATGTGATTTTTTTGCTCTGTGCGAGTCTGGCCTACCTCTTTCAGCATACGTATCACTAGGCATTAACGTCATCTTACCACATGGAGTGTGATTGGCCTCTTGAACATAATTATACACACAATCTTATATCAAAAAGGTGAACTGTGCCAGGTACTAAGTCCTGGGAGTGTTACCAAGGGATGGTCACATCAGTCAGCACTGTACGTACTGTGTTATTACACAGGAGAATGAGTGGTGAACACAACCTACCTACCTACCTATAATAATATTCTACTGGCAATGCACTCTTTGCTCGAGTCTCAACAGTGCCATGTGATTTTTTTGCTCTGTGCGAGTCTGGCCTACCTCTTTCAGCATACGTATCACTAGGCATTAACGTCATCTTACCACATGGAGTGTGATTGGCCTCTTGAACATAATTATACACACAATCTTATATATATGACCCCCCCCCCCCCCCCCCCCCCCCCCCCCCCCCCCCAAATATACATAGCCCACAGGATCCGGAGTAATTGACCCTGATGAAAAGATAACTTACCTGTTGACAGAAGGTCACAGTGACACCAGCTAATGCTAAGCCGGGACGAGGAGTTGGCCAGACAACTGCAAGAGGAGGAGAACCAGAAGGCAAAGCAGACTATCTACAAAGTGGTAGGTACTGTGTTTGATAAATAATATCTACTTCACTAGTCTGGTCCATCGAGCAAACAGCTAGGGCAAACTAACTCAATTTCTCCTCATTGTGATGATTCATCACTAGCTGACTCTGTAGGATGTAGTGAGATATCCACAGCATAGGGGTCCTTTGGCCATTCTCCCTCTTACAATCTAGTGACTGTACGTAAGGCTCCAAGGGTTCCTGACGGTAACAATCACGACTTTTGGCTTTGTAAACCTACTTCATGCAATTGCAATCACACTTACGAAATCTACTGACATAGCAACGGTGTATTCCACTGCACTTCTGAGACTTTCGACGAAGCCATTTCATCAAACTTCCCACAGTTTTCTATGAGTATATTATGGTTCATCAACTACAGTTCAGAACCATGGTTGGATTTCAGAGGTCTGTAGTTCCAAACCCGATGTCCTGGTATTATTGGATGGCCAGCATAGTAATGCAGGTCTCATCTTCCTATACCTGCTCCTGATGAGTTCTTACAGTCTGTCGCCATAAAGATTGATGGAGAACTTGTACTTGTAGACTAGCTGCAAGATTTGTATATCATCTTTCAGGGTGACTGCATGGCTAGCGTCCATTACAACGACAATGGTGTGTTCTGAAATGGATTTGACTTCCTTGTGAACTTAATATATTAGCCCTCCTGAGTGAGCATTGTTATGTCCTACAGCCACTGCCACATGTGGAGCGACCCAGCATGTCCACCGAAGAGGGTGTTAAGAGGAAAGACACAGTATCTACATTAGTAATGGTAGGTTTCATCTTTGAATTAACATACTGTAGCTACCCTTCTGGGAAGTGTAAGTCTGTATCAGCCACAATGGACTACCCTAGAGTTGTGTACCATACACCAGGATCTTGGCTATACATGTATAACATACAGGAAACGTGGGGGGAGCTGATGATGTTAAAAAAGGGAGTGGGCACTGTTGTGTGAGTGATAGGCGAACAGCTATGTGATCTTCATACTTCCAGCTTGGTACCCATTCTGCATTCCCTTATTGACCTGGGAATGAGACTACATGTCTATCGCTTAAACATTACATCCTACAGCCACTGCCACATGTGGAGCAATCCAGCATGTCCACTGAAGAGGGTGTTAAGAGGAAAGAATCGGTATGCTTTGTCTTTGCAAAACTAGCATAATATTCATATACATTGTGGGGCAAGCCTGAGCGAGGCATGCATATGCATATCACTTTCATTTGAATGCAACACAACAGATGTACACATGCGGCACGAACAGATGGAAGCATTCTCGTTGTCTTCTTTTACTGTGCAGTAGCTCCCACGACTGTAGCCACTGAAGAGCAGAGGTAGCTAGGTCTATGAGTGACTTCAAAGCAGTGAGCAACTGTGCAGTCACGAGTCAGTGAACTTGCCAATCTCTCCTGATGAGCTGTTTTCACTCTCCCCAGTCTGGCATCTCTTTATTCAGCAGTCTCAACGCTCCTGTTGAGCTGCTCTTGCTCTCCCCAGTCTGGCATCACTTTGTTCAGGAATCTCAGCTGCCAATCTCTCCTGCTGAGCTGCTCTCAGTCTCTCCAGTCTGATGTCTCTTTGTTCAACAGTCTCAGCTGCCAGTGTGTTTGTTGAGCAGCACGTTTCGCTGTCTCTCTCGTTGCTGCCTCAATTGACCTTCGATGGTTATGTTCAGCTGTTTCGGCAGCACAGCGGGCCCCTTCTTGTTCTGTCCTATGCCGAAGCCTCTCTTCTTTGTTCGGTGAAGAGCTTGAGATGCTTTGAATCCATCAATGAACCGAGCACAAGTAGACATACAAAATGATGTATACACATGGTAGCATCGTACCCAGGCTCCTCCCCAGCTTTTCGTCGCATTTTGTATAGTATGCGACAAAAAGCTGGGGAGGAGCCTGAGAACGAGGCTAGCAGTAAGTAGCACGCGAAAATTGAAAGATGCAACATAAGAGCTGCAAATAACTATCATGGTACTCACATGATGTGTGATAAATTATCACACATCATGTGAGTACCATGATAGTTATATATTATTGGAACGAACTGTCACACTTAGCTTATGCTACCGTTTAACCGCGGCTACCAGGAGTGCGGTTGCCCCTCGAAATAAAGATAATATTATATGTTGCAGCAGATTCGTCTATTTGTGGTTCACTCAGGCTCGACCCAATTATTGCTCTGCATGTATGAGGAGAAATCTGCTGATTCGGTAAGTGCAAGATCCGCCAAGCAAACGTATACACGCACCGTGCAATGAAGTCACGCTAGTGTGGGGCTTGCTCAGGCTCGCCCCAATAATTACACATTCTTTGGGGTAGCTACAAATGTAGGGCTGAGTGTACCCTAAAGAGAAAGGAAAATCCCTGTTGCCTAGTGACCGTTGTGGTAAACCTATCGGGATAACAAAAACCAAACAAACAAAACAGTGTGCTAAAGAGTAGTGGGTAGAAGGCCTGGGAAGTGGTACAAGCCCTTGTATATGTTGATGGACCTATAATACACATCTCCCATTAGTACCTACAGATGAGGTGGGAGACTCTTGGGAGGGCACCAGCGGAGATGATGATGCAGGGAGCAACTGCTGTGGATGGCAACACTGTGTATGCTACTAGGATACGGTCATCATACGTGTGGGCATATGATCTGAAGGAGGACAAGTGGACTGGGTTGCCTGACTGTCCTTATCGGGATGCTAGTTTGTGTGTAGTCAATGGCTTGTTGACAGCTGTGGGGGGCAGTACAAATGATGGCAATGTAACCAACACTCTAGTGAGCCTGACGGAGAACCGCAGTAAGTGGACCGAACACTTCCCACCCATGCCAGTGAAACTAGACTGGCCAGCTGTAGTATGCACCGGCAACCACCTTGTGGTAGCAAGAGAGAGAAGGGTCCATGTGATGGATACCACCTCCCTAAGGTGGTTCTCTGCCAGCGGTCTGCCATTCCCTCTATGGAGCTCATCACTCGCAGTGTGTGGACCAGAACTGTACATGCTGAGCTCGAGTGCAGTCTTCAGCTGTTCCCTACCTACCCTACTTCAGTCCTCATCTGCAGTACAGCCAGAAACCAGTGACGTGTGGCAAAAGTTGGCCGATGTTCCAGTGAGTGGCTCCACCCTCACCACCGTGTGTGGACAGCTAGTAGCTGTGGGGGGACTTAATAATGTTCAGTCAGAATCCATAGACTCTATCCGTCTTTACAATCCATCAAAGAATTCCTGGCATCTCATTGGGCACATGCCCACAGCTCGAAACAACTGCTTAGTAGCAACTCTACCAGGAGACACACTGGTGGTGATAGGGGGTGTCATTTGGAAGAAGAACACGGGGAGACCATGTGATGTTGTGGAAGTAGCGTATCCTGTGTAATACACACTACCCTTGATTGTAATCTGCAATAATTATTGCCATGCACATTGTTGTTTTTATTACATATTGTACGAACTCTGGGAAAGGTTGTACACTGTCTCTGTGGAAACTTAATTTGATCCGACAATATCATACCAGAATTTTTCAGCTTTCTCATAAGTGATAAAGAACTGAAGCCAGTCAAGGAAAGCTATCGAAAAAGAATGTAATGTAACCTAATGGAATCTTCCTACAGGTTACTTGTACGTCCTGTTAGATTATACAGCAGTCTAGTCGCTAGCCCCTCTCCACCCGGCCGGCGTGCACAGCAAACAATACAATATGGAAGGCAGAGAGAGTTTGGCAAGCTTTGGCTAGATAGATCACATTTCTCTGGAATGCCAATTACATGTACCTGTGGAACTGTTGGAGTGCCAGCTATAGAGTTGAGGACAAGTTCTATAATTATCCTTGAGGCATCCACGTTGAACAAGTTTAATTTGCTGTTGAAGAACTGGATGCTAGTGGCCAGGAGGGGACTTCATGAACAGTGATTATAGGGACCACTCTGCGTGTGTGTGTGTTGTGTGTATGTGTGTGTGTGTGTGTGTGTGTGTGTGTGAATGTGTGTGTGTGTGTTAGCCTCGTTTCCAGGCCGTGCCTGGGAACGAGGCTAGTGTGTGTGTGTGCAATTCTATGTGTGTAATATGTAATAACACTTAACACTCAGTGGTCTTCTATGGACCCTGCTTCCTCCAACATGTACGTGGACATGCCTGCCAAGAGGGCCACCTTGAACTTCACCAGCAAGGATATGAAGTTGGTAGCATTCCGTATTGGCTTTGATTTTCTGGAAGTTCATTCTCACAGCTTACATCTCCTACCTCGTGATTGTATCATTAGTGCTTAAAGTAATATTCCTAGCCAGCCAGTCCTCGGTAGTATAGTGGTAAGTATCTCCGCCTGTCACGCGGAAGACCCGGGTTCGATTCCCGGCCGGGGAGGGTACTTTTTCCATTTTCTTTTTTCTTAACACTTTGCAAATGACCACCTTTCTAAACCCACACAATGCTGCATAGTTTATGAATATACGTAGCCGGGTGCAGAACGATACCTATGTACTAGAGAGTTCATTGTCTCACCAAGTCAAACTTGGGTGAGCACAAACTTTTGGACGTACCCCAGTGTGGTCCCTTTGTGGCCCAGCAGATCTCTGTCTTGCACATGCTACATTTAATCCAGTCACAGTCATCCTTCTGCACAATAATCTTACACAAGGGGTAGTTCAATCTTCAATGCCTCCACATTACGGACACAATCCTGTGTGTGTGTGTGTATGTGTGTGTGTGTGCATGTGTGTACGTGGAGAATCCAGATCAATCATCAGCACCTGCTGAGAGTTGCCGTCAAGACTCTATCTAAGAACTGAAAAGGAAATGTTTGGGAGGCATGTCCACTCACCTAGAACAAATGCAAGAGTCTTCTCCACTACTCCACTTCTCCGAGATGAATCCAGGTCAATCATCACCCCATGCGGAGTCACTGACCAGAACTCTAGCTAGAGAATGATAAGAATGTTTGGGGGCATGTCAACTCACCTAGAATGAATGTGACATCCAGGAGTCTCCTCCATGCACTCCACTTCTCTGAGACAATGTGGAGAATCCAGGTCAATCATCACCCTCTGCGGAGAGTTGCCGACCAGACTTTGCAATGAGAAGAAGGTTTTGTGACATGTCCACTCACTTAGCAATATAGACGAGTCTTATCCATTCCACTTCTCAGAGTCAGCGTGGAGAATCCAGATCGTCACCGTTAAGACTCTATCTAAGAAATGAGAAGGAAAAAATTAGGGGGGCATTTGCACTCCCCTACGGAAAATGGTGATATCCACAAGTCTCCTCCACCGTAGGCTCCACTTCTCCGAGACAGTGTGGAGCCAGATCCATCACCATCTGCTGCAGAGAGTCACCAAACAGACTTTGGAAGACTCTAGTTCAAGAATGAGACGAAAAATGTTTGGAGGGCACGTCCACTAACCTAGTACAACTGCAATATCCACGACTCTTCTCCACTCCACTTCTCTGATTCAACGTAGAGAATCCAGATCAATCAACAGTCCCTGCGGAGAGTCGCCATCAAGACTCTATCTAAGAAATGAGAAGGAAAATGTTTGGGGGGCATGTCCACTCACCTAGATCAAATTACAAGTCTCCTCCACTCCACATCTCCGAGTCAACATGGAGAATCCAGATCAATTATCAGCCCCAGCAGAGAGTAACCGACCAGACTTTGGAAGACTCTAGCTAAGGAATGAGAAGTAAAATGGTTTGTGTCATGTAAATGTGATGTCCACGAATCTCCTCCACTCCACTTCTCCGAGGCAATATAGTGAATCCAGATCCATCATCACCCCATGTGGAGTCGCTGACAACACTTAGCTAAAGAATGAGAAGAAAGATGTTTGGGGGCATGTGTACTAACCTAGAACAAATGTAATATCCAGGAGTCTTCTCCTCACCACTTCTCTGAGTCAATGTGGAGAATCCAGATCACTCATCAGCCCCTGCGGAGAGTCACTGTCAAGACTCTATCTGAGAAATGAGATGGAAAATGTTGGGGGGCATGTCCACTCACCTAGAACAAATGAGATATCCACAAGTCTCCTCTACTCCACTTCTGTGAGACAATGTGGAGTCAGATCCACTATCACCCCCTGCGGAGAGTTAGCAAACAGAATTTGGAAGACTCTAGCAAAAGAAAGGAAAAAAGTTTGGGGGGCATATCCACTCACTTAGAACAAACATACTATCCACGAGTCTTCTCCACTCCACTTCTCCGAGTCAACGTGGAGAATCCAGATCACTCATCAGCCCGAGCGGAGAGTCGCCGTCAAGACTCTATCTAAGAAATGAAAAGGAAAATGTTTGGGGGGCATGTGCACTCACCTAGAACAAATGCAGCCCACGTCTCCACACCACTTCTCCAAGTCAACGTGGAGAATCCAGATCACTCATCAGCCCCAGTGGAGAGACACCGTCAAGTCTCTATCTAAGAAATGAAAAGGAAAATGTTTGGGGGCCATGTCCACTCACCTAAAACAAATGCAGCAGTCTTCGCCACTCCACTTCTCCAAATCAACACGGGAGAATCCAGATCACTCATCAGCCCAAGCGGAGAGCCGTCGTCAAGACTCTACCTAAGAAATGAAAAGGAAAATGTTTGAGGGGCATGTGCACTCACCTAGAACAAATGCAGGCCACTTCTCCACACCACTTCTCCGAGTCAACGTTGAGAATCCAGATCACTCATCATCCCCAGCGGAGAGACACCGTCAAGTCTCTATCTAAGAAATGAAAAGGAAAATGTTTGGGGGCCATGTCCACTCACCTAGAACAAATGCAGCAGTCTTCTCCACTCCACTTCCCCGAGTCAACATGGGAGAATCCAGATCACTCATCAGCCCCAGCGGAGAGTCGCCGTCAAGACTCTGTCTAAGAAATTAAAAGGAAAATGTTTGGGGGGCATGTGCACTCACTTAGAACAAATGCAGGCCACTTCTCCACACCACTTCTCCGAGTCAACGTGGAGAATCCAGATCACTCATCAGCCCCAGCGGAGAGACACCGTCAAGTCTCCATCTAAGAAATGAAAACGAAAATGTTTGGGGGCCATGTCCACTCACCTAAAACAAATGCAGCAGTCTTCGCCACTCCACTTCTCCGAATCAACACGGGAGAATCCAGATCACCCATCAGCCCAAGCGGAGAGTCGTCGTCAAGTCTATATCTAAGAAATAAAAAGGAAAATGTTTGAGGGCCATGTGCACTCACCTAGAACAAATGCAGGAGTCTTCTGCAACACCACTTCTCCGAGCCAACGTGGAGAATCCAGATCACTCATCAGCCCCAGCGGAGAGACACCGTCAAGTCTCTATCTAAGAAATGAAAAGGAAAATGTTTGGGGGGCATGTGCACTCACCTAGAACAAATGTAGGAGTCTTCTCCAACACCACATCTCCGAGTCAACGTGGAGAATCCAGATCACTCATCATCCCCAGCGCAGAGACACCGTCAAGTCTCTATCTAAGAAATGAAAAGGAAAATGTTTGGGGGCCATGTCCACTCACCTAGAACAAATGCAGGAGTCTTCACCAACACCACATCTCCGAGCCAACGTGGAGAATCCAGATTACTCATCAGCCCAAGCGGAGAGACATCGTCAAGTCTCTATCTAAGAAATGAAAAGGAAAATGTTTGAGGGGCATGTGCACTCACCTAGAACAAATGCAGGCCACTTCTACACACCACTTATCCGAGCCAACGTGGAGAATCCAGATCACTCATCATCATCAGCGGAGAGACACCGTCAAGTCTCTATCTAAGAAATGAAAAGGAAAATGTTTGGGGGCCATGTCCTCTCACCTCAGACAAATGCAGCAGTCTTCTCCACTCCACTTCTCCGAGTCAACGTGGAGAATCCAGATCATTCATCAGCCCCAGCGAAGAGTCGCCGTCAAGACTCTGTCTAAGAAATGAAAAGGAAAATGTTTGGGGGGCATGTGCACTCACCTAGAACAAATGCAGGCCACTTCTCCACACCACTTCTCCGAGTCAACGTGTAGAATCCAGATCACTCATCAGCCCCAGCGGAGAGACACCGTCAAGTCTCTATCTAAGAAATGAAAAGGAAAATGTTTGGGGGCCATGTCCACTCACCTAGAATAAATGCAGGAGTCTTCTCCACACCACTTCTCCTAGTCAACGTGGAGAATCCAGATCACTCATCAGCCCCAGCGGAGAGTCGTCGTCAAGACTCTATCTAAGAAATGAAAAGGAAAATGTTTGAGGTTCATGTCCACTCACCTAGAAGAAATGCAGGCCACTTCTCCACACCACTTCTCCGAGTCAACGTGGAGAATCCAGATCACTCATCAGCCCCAGCGGCGAGACACCGTCAAGTCTCTATCTAAGAAATGAAAAGGAAAATGTTTGGGGGCCGTGTCCACTCACCTCAAACAAATGCAGCAGTCTTCTCCACTCCACTTCTCCGAGTCAACATGCATATGGGAGAATCCAGATCACTCATCAGCCCCAGCAGAGAGTCGTCGTCAAGACTCTATCTAAGAAATGAAATGGAAAATGTTTGGGGGGCATGTGCACTCACCTAGAATAAATGCAGGAGTCTTCTCCACACCACTTCTCCTAGTCAACGTGGAGAATCCAGATCACTCATCAGTCCCAGCGGAGAGTCGCCGTTAAGACTCTATCTAAGAAATGAAAAGGAAAATGTTTGGGGGGCATGTGCACTCACCTAGAACAAATGCAAGAGTCTTCTCCACACCACTTCTCCGAGTCAACGTGGAGAATCCAGATCACTCATCAGCCCCAGCGGACAGACACAGTCAAGTCTCTATCTAAGAAATGAAAAGGAAAATGTTTGGGGGCCATGTCCACTCACCTAGAACAAATGCAGGAGTTTTCTCCAACACCACTTCTCCGAGTCAACGTGGAGAATCCAGATCACTCATCAGCCCCAGCGGAGAGTCGTCGTCAAGACTCTATCTAAGAAATGAAAAGGAAAATGTTTGAGGTGCAGGACCTCTCACCTAGAACAAATGCAGGCCACTTCTCCACACCACTTCTCCGAGTCAACGTGGAGAATCCAGATCACTCATCAGCCCCAGCGGCGAGACACCGTCAAGTCTCTATCTAAGAAATGAAAAGGAAAATGTTTGAGGGCCGTGTCCACTCACCTCAAACAAATGCAGCAGTCTTCTCCACTCCACTTCTCTGAGTCAACATGGGAGAATCCAGATCACTCATCAGCCCCAGCGGAGAGTCGTCGTCAAGACTCTATCTAAGAAATGAAAAGGAAAATGTTTGGGGGCCATGTCCACTCACCTAGAATAAATGCAGGAGTCTTCTCCACACCACTTCTCCTAGTCAACGTGGAGAATCCAGATCACTCATCAGCCCCAGCGGAGAGTCGTCGTCAAGACTCTATCTAAGAAATGAAAAGGAAAATGTTTGAGGTGCATGTCCACTCACCTAGAACAAATGCAGGCCACTTCTCCACACCACTTCTCCGAGTCAACGTGGAGAATCCAGATCACTCATCAGCCCCAGCGGAGAGTCGTCGTCAAGACTCTATCTAAGAAATGAAAAGGAAAATGTTTGAGGTGCAGGACCTCTCACCTAGAACAAATGCAGGCCACTTCTCCACACCACTTCTCCGAGTCAACGTGGAGAATCCAGATCACTCATCAGCCCCAGCGGCGAGACACCGTCAAGTCTCTATCTAAGAAATGAAAAGGAAAATGTTTGAGGGCCGTGTCCACTCACCTCAAACAAATGCAGCAGTCTTCTCCACTCCACTTCTCCGAGTCAACATGGGAGATTCCAGATCACTCATCAGCCCCAGCGGAGAGTCGTCGTCAAGACTCTATCTAAGAAATGAAAAGGAAAATGTTTGAGGTTCATGTCCACTCACCTAGAAGAAATGCAGGCCACTTCTCCACACCACTTCTCCGAGTCAACGTGGAGAATCCAGATCACTCATCAGCCCCAGCGGCGAGACACCGTCAAGTCTCTATCTAAGAAATGAAAAGGAAAATGTTTGAGGGCCGTGTCCACTCACCTCAAACAAATGCAGCAGTCTTCTCCACTCCACTTCTCCGAGTCAACATGGGAGATTCCAGATCACTCATCAGCCCCAGCGGAGAGTCGTCGTCAAGACTCCATCTAAGAAATGAAAAGGAAAATGTTTGGGGGCCATGTCCACTCACCTAGAATAATGCAGGAGTCTTCTCCACACCACTTCTCCTAGTCAACGTGGAGAATCCAGATCACTCATCAGCCCCAGCGGAGAGTCGTCGTCAAGACTCTATCTAAGAAATGAAAAGGAAAATGTTTGAGGTTCATGTCCACTCACCTAGAACAAATGCAGGCCACTTCTCCACACCACTTCTCCGAGTCAACGTGGAGAATCCAGATCACTCATCAGCCCCAGCGGCGAGACACCGTAAAGTCTCTATCTAAGAAATGAAAAGGAAAATGTTTGAGGGCCGTGTCCACTCACCTCAAACAAATGCAGCAGTCTTCTCCACTCCACTTCTCCGAGTCAACATGCATATGGGAGAATCCAGATCACTCATCAGCCCCAGCGGAGAGTCGTCGTCAAGACTCTATCTAAGAAATGAAATGGAAAATGTTTGGGGGGCATGTGCACTCACCTAGAATAAATGCAGGAGTCTTCTCCACACCACTTCTCCTAGTCAACGTGGAGAATCCAGATCACTCATCAGTCCCAGCGGAGAGTCGCCGTTAAGACTCTATCTAAGAAATGAAAAGGAAAATGTTTGGGGGGCATGTGCACTCACCTAGAACAAATGCAAGAGTCTTCTCCACACCACTTCTCCGAGTCAACGTGGAGAATCCAGATCACTCATCAGCCCCAGCGGAGAGACACTGTCAAAACTCTTTCTAAGAAATGAAAAGGAAAATGTTTGGGGGGCATGTGCACTCACCTAGAACAAATGCAGGATTCTTCTCCACACCACTTCTCCGAGTCAACGTGGAGAATCCAGATCACTCATCAGCCCCAGCGGAGAGACACCGTCAAGTCTCTATCTAAGAAATGAAAAGGAAAATGTTTGGGGGCCATGTCCACCCACCTCGGACAAATGCAGCAGTCTTCTCCACACCACTTTTCCGAGTCAACGTGGAGAATCCAGATCACTCATCAGCCCCAGGGGAGAGTTGCCGTCTCGACTCTGTCTAAGAAATGAAAAGGAAAATGTTTGGGGGGCATGTGCACTCACCTAGAACAAATGCAAGCCACTTCTCCACACCACTTCTCCGAGTCAACGTGGAGAATCCAGATCACTCATCAGCCCCAGCGGACAGACACAGTCAAGTCTCTATCTAAGAAATGAAAAGGAAAATGTTTGGGGGCCATGTCCACTCACCTAGAACAAATGCAGGAGTTTTCTCCAACACCACTTCTCCGAGTCAACGTGGAGAATCCAGATCACTCATCAGCCCCAGCGGAGAGTCGTCGTCAAGACTCTATCTAAGAAATGAAAAGGAAAATGTTTGAGGTGCAGGACCTCTCACCTAGAACAAATGCAGGCCACTTCTCCACACCACTTCTCCGAGTCAACGTGGAGAATCCAGATCACTCATCAGCCCCAGCGGCGAGACACCGTCAAGTCTCTATCTAAGAAATGAAAAGGAAAATGTTTGAGGGCCGTGTCCACTCACCTCAAACAAATGCAGCAGTCTTCTCCACTCCACTTCTCTGAGTCAACATGGGAGAATCCAGATCACTCATCAGCCCCAGCGGAGAGTCGTCGTCAAGACTCTATCTAAGAAATGAAAAGGAAAATGTTTGGGGGCCATGTCCACTCACCTAGAATAAATGCAGGAGTCTTCTCCACACCACTTCTCCTAGTCAACGTGGAGAATCCAGATCACTCATCAGCCCCAGCGGAGAGTCGTCGTCAAGACTCTATCTAAGAAATGAAAAGGAAAATGTTTGAGGTGCATGTCCACTCACCTAGAACAAATGCAGGCCACTTCTCCACACCACTTCTCCGAGTCAACGTGGAGAATCCAGATCACTCATCAGCCCCAGCGGAGAGTCGTCGTCAAGACTCTATCTAAGAAATGAAAAGGAAAATGTTTGAGGTGCAGGACCTCTCACCTAGAACAAATGCAGGCCACTTCTCCACACCACTTCTCCGAGTCAACGTGGAGAATCCAGATCACTCATCAGCCCCAGCGGCGAGACACCGTCAAGTCTCTATCTAAGAAATGAAAAGGAAAATGTTTGAGGGCCGTGTCCACTCACCTCAAACAAATGCAGCAGTCTTCTCCACTCCACTTCTCCGAGTCAACATGGGAGATTCCAGATCACTCATCAGCCCCAGCGGAGAGTCGTCGTCAAGACTCTATCTAAGAAATGAAAAGGAAAATGTTTGAGGTGCATGTCCACTCACCTAGAACAAATGCAGGCCACTTCTCCACACCACTTCTCCGAGTCAACGTGGAGAATCCAGATCACTCATCAGCCCCAGCGGCGAGACACCGTAAAGTCTCTATCTAAGAAATGAAAAGGAAAATGTTTGAGGGCCGTGTCCACTCACCTCAAACAAATGCAGCAGTCTTCTCCACTCCACTTCTCCGAGTCAACATGCATATGGGAGAATCCAGATCACTCATCAGCCCCAGCGGAGAGTCGTCGTCAAGACTCTATCTAAGAAATGAAATGGAAAATGTTTGGGGGGCATGTGCACTCACCTAGAATAAATGCAGGAGTCTTCTCCACACCACTTCTCCTAGTCAACGTGGAGAATCCAGATCACTCATCAGTCCCAGCGGAGAGTCGCCGTTAAGACTCTATCTAAGAAATGAAAAGGAAAATGTTTGGGGGGCATGTGCACTCACCTAGAACAAATGCAAGAGTCTTCTCCACACCACTTCTCCGAGTCAACGTGGAGAATCCAGATCACTCATCAGCCCCAGCGGAGAGACACTGTCAAAACTCTTTCTAAGAAATGAAAAGGAAAATGTTTGGGGGGCATGTGCACTCACCTAGAACAAATGCAGGATTCTTCTCCACACCACTTCTCCGAGTCAACGTGGAGAATCCAGATCACTCATCAGCCCCAGCGGAGAGACACCGTCAAGTCTCTATCTAAGAAATGAAAAGGAAAATGTTTGGGGGCCATGTCCACCCACCTCGGACAAATGCAGCAGTCTTCTCCACACCACTTTTCCGAGTCAACGTGGAGAATCCAGATCACTCATCAGCCCCAGGGGAGAGTCGCCGTCTCGACTCTGTCTAAGAAATGAAAAGGAAAATGTTTGGGGGGCATGTGCACTCACCTAGAACAAATGCAAGCCACTTCTCCACACCACTTCTCCGAGTCAACGTGGAGAATCCAGATCACTCATCAGCCCCAGCGGACAGACACAGTCAAGTCTCTATCTAAGAAATGAAAAGGAAAATGTTTGGGGGCCATGTCCACTCACCTAGAACAAATGCAGGAGTCTTCTCCAACACCACTTCTCCGAGTCAACATGCATATGGGAGAATCCAGATCACTCATCAGCCCCAGCGGAGAGTCGTCGTCAAGACTCTATCTAAGAAATGAAATGGAAAATGTTTGGGGGGCATGTGCACTCACCTAGAATAAATGCAGGCCACTTCTCCACACCACTTCTCCTAGTCAACGTGGAGAATCCAGATCACTCATCAGCCCCAGCGGAGAGTCGTCGTCAAGACTCTATCTAAGAAATGAAAAGGAAAATGTTTGGGGGGCATGTGCACTCACCTAGAACAAATGCAGGAGTCTTCTCCACACCACTTCTCCGAGTCAACGTGGAGAATCCAGATCACTCATCAGCCCCAGCGGAGAGACACCGTCAAGTCTCTATCTAAGAAATGAAAAGGAAAATGTTTGGGGGCCACGTCCGAACAAATGCAGCAGTCCTCTCCACACCACTTCTGCGAGTCAATGTGGAGAATCCAGATCACTCATCAGCCCCAGCGGAGAGTCGCTGTCAAAACTCTTTCTAAGAAATGAAAAGGAAAATGTTTGGGGGGCATGTGCACTCACCTAGAACAAATGCAGGAGTCTTCTCCACACCACTTCTCCGAGTCAACGTGGAGAATCCAGATCACTCATCAGCCCCAGCGGAGAGACACCGTCAAGTCTCTATCTAAGAAATGAAAAGGAAAATGTTTGGGGGCCATGTCCACTCACCTCGGACAAATGCAGCAGTCTTCTCCACACCACTTTTCCGAGTCAACGTGGAGAATCCAGATCACTCATCAGCCCCAGGGGAGAGTCGCCGTCTCGACTCTGTCTAAGAAATGAAAAGGAAAATGTTTGGGGGGCATGTGCACTCACCTAGAACAAATGCAGGCCACTTCTCCACACCACTTCTCCGAGTCAACGTGGAGAATCCAGATCACTCATCAGCCCCAGCGGACAGACACAGTCAAGTCTCTATCTAAGAAATGAAAAGGAAAATGTTTGGGGGCCATGTCCACTCACCTAGAACAAATGCAGGAATCTTCTCCAACACCACTTCTCCGAGCCAACGTGGAGAATCCAGATCACTCATCAGCCCCAGCGGAGAGACACCGTCAAGTCTCTATCTAAGAAATGAAAAGGAAAATGTTTGGGGGCCATGTCCACTCACCTCGGACAAATGCAGCAGTCTTCTCCACACCACTTTTCCGAGTCAACGTGGAGAATCCAGATCACTCATCAGCCCCAGGGGAGAGTCGCCGTCTCGACTCTGTCTAAGAAATGAAAAGGAAAATGTTTGGGGGGCATGTGCACTCACCTAGAACAAATGCAAGCCACTTCTCCACACCACTTCTCCGAGTCAACGTGGAGAATCCAGATCACTCATCAGCCCCAGCGGACAGACACAGTCAAGTCTCTATCTAAGAAATGAAAAGGAAAATGTTTGGGGGCCATGTCCACTCACCTAGAACAAATGCAGGAGTCTTCTCCAACACCACTTCTCCGAGCCAACGTGGAGAATCCAGATCACTCATCAGCCCCAGCGGAGAGTCGCTGTCAAAACTCTTTCTAAGAAATGAAAAGGAAAATGTTTGGGGGGCATGTGCACTCACCTAGAACAAATGCAGGAGTCTTCTCCACACCACTTCTCCTAGTCAACGTGGAGAATCCAGATCACTCATCAGCCCCAGCGGAGAGACACCGTCAAGTCTCTATCTAAGAAATGAAAAGGAAAATGTTTGGGGGCCATGTCCACTCACCTCGGACAAATGCAGCAGTCTTCTCCACACCACTTTTCCGAGTCAACGTGGAGAATCCAGATCACTCATCAGCCCCAGGGGAGAGTCGCCGTCTCGACTCTGTCTAAGAAATGAAAAGGAAAATGTTTGGGGGGCATGTGCACTCACCTAGAACAAATGCAAGCCACTTCTCCACACCACTTCTCCGAGTCAACGTGGAGAATCCAGATCACTCATCAGCCCCAGCGGACAGACACAGTCAAGTCTCTATCTAAGAAATGAAAAGGAAAATGTTTGGGGGCCATGTCCACTCACCTAGAACAAATGCAGGAATCTTCTCCAACACCACTTCTCCGAGCCAACGTGGAGAATCCAGATCACTCATCAGCCCCAGCAGAGAGACACCGTCAAGTCTCTATCTAAGAAATGAAAAGGAAAATGTTTGGGGGCCATGTCCACTCACCTCGGACAAATGCAGCAGTCTTCTCCACACCACTTTTCCGAGTCAACGTGGAGAATCCAGATCACTCATCAGCCCCAGGGGAGAGTCGCCGTCTCGACTCTGTCTAAGAAATGAAAAGGAAAATGTTTGGGGGGCATGTGCACTCACCTAGAACAAATGCAAGCCACTTCTCCACACCACTTCTCCGAGTCAACGTGGAGAATCCAGATCACTCATCAGCCCCAGCGGACAGACACAGTCAAGTCTCTATCTAAGAAATGAAAAGGAAAATGTTTGGGGGCCATGTCCACTCACCTAGAACAAATGCAGGAGTCTTCTCCAACACCACTTCTCCGAGCCAACGTGGAGAATCCAGATCACTCATCAGCCCCAGGGGAGAGTCGCCGTCTCGACTCTGTCTAAGAAATGAAAAGGAAAATGTTTGGGGGGCATGTGCACTCACCTAGAACAAATGCAAGCCACTTCTCCACACCACTTCTCCGAGTCAACGTGGAGAATCCGGATCACTCATCAGCCCCAGCGGAGAGACATCGTCAAGTCTCTATCTAAGAAATGAAAAGGAAAATGTTTGGGGGCCATGTCCACTCACCTCGGACAAATGCAGCAGTCTTCTCCACACCACTTCTCCGAGTCAACGTGGAGAATCCAGATCACTCATCAGCCCCAGCGGAGAGTCGTCGTCAAGACTCTATCTAAGAAATGAAAAGGAAAATGTTTGGGGGCCATGTCCACTCACCTAGAATAAATGCAGGAGTCTTCTCCACACCACTTCTCCTAGTCAACGTGGAGAATCCAGATCACTCATCAGCCCCAGCGGAGAGTCGTCGTCAAGACTCTATCTAAGAAATGAAAAGGAAAATGTTTGAGGTGCATGTCCACTCACCTAGAACAAATGCAGGCCACTTCTCCACACCACTTCTCCGAGTCAACGTGGAGAATCCAGATCACTCATCAGCCCCAGCGGCGAGACACCGTAAAGTCTCTATCTAAGAAATGAAAAGGAAAATGTTTGAGGGCCGTGTCCACTCACCTCAAACAAATGCAGCAGTCTTCTCCACTCCACTTCTCCGAGTCAACATGCATATGGGAGAATCCAGATCACTCATCAGCCCCAGCGGAGAGTCGTCGTCAAGACTCTATCTAAGAAATGAAATGGAAAATGTTTGGGGGGCATGTGCACTCACCTAGAATAAATGCAGGAGTCTTCTCCACACCACTTCTCCTAGTCAACGTGGAGAATCCAGATCACTCATCAGTCCCAGCGGAGAGTCGCCGTTAAGACTCTATCTAAGAAATGAAAAGGAAAATGTTTGGGGGGCATGTGCACTCACCTAGAACAAATGCAAGAGTCTTCTCCACACCACTTCTCCGAGTCAACGTGGAGAATCCAGATCACTCATCATCCCCAGCGGAGAGACACTGTCAAAACTCTTTCTAAGAAATGAAAAGGAAAATGTTTGGGGGGCATGTGCACTCACCTAGAACAAATGCAGGATTCTTCTCCACACCACTTCTCCGAGTCAACGTGGAGAATCCAGATCACTCATCAGCCCCAGCGGAGAGACACCGTCAAGTCTCTATCTAAGAAATGAAAAGGAAAATGTTTGGGGGCCATGTCCACCCACCTCGGACAAATGCAGCAGTCTTCTCCACACCACTTTTCCGAGTCAACGTGGAGAATCCAGATCACTCATCAGCCCCAGGGGAGAGTCGCCGTCTCGACTCTGTCTAAGAAATGAAAAGGAAAATGTTTGGGGGGCATGTGCACTCACCTAGAACAAATGCAAGCCACTTCTCCACACCACTTCTCCGAGTCAACGTGGAGAATCCAGATCACTCATCAGCCCCAGCGGACAGACACAGTCAAGTCTCTATCTAAGAAATGAAAAGGAAAATGTTTGGGGGCCATGTCCACTCACCTAGAACAAATGCAGGAGTCTTCTCCAACACCACTTCTCCGAGTCAACATGCATATGGGAGAATCCAGATCACTCATCAGCCCCAGCGGAGAGTCGTCGTCAAGACTCTATCTAAGAAATGAAATGGAAAATGTTTGGGGGGCATGTGCACTCACCTAGAATAAATGCAGGCCACTTCTCCACACCACTTCTCCTAGTCAACGTGGAGAATCCAGATCACTCATCAGCCCCAGCGGAGAGTCGTCGTCAAGACTCTATCTAAGAAATGAAAAGGAAAATGTTTGGGGGGCATGTGCACTCACCTAGAACAAATGCAGGAGTCTTCTCCACACCACTTCTCCGAGTCAACGTGGAGAATCCAGATCACTCATCAGCCCCAGCGGAGAGACACCGTCAAGTCTCTATCTAAGAAATGAAAAGGAAAATGTTTGGGGGCCACGTCCGAACAAATGCAGCAGTCCTCTCCACACCACTTCTGCGAGTCAATGTGGAGAATCCAGATCACTCATCAGCCCCAGCGGAGAGTCGCTGTCAAAACTCTTTCTAAGAAATGAAAAGGAAAATGTTTGGGGGGCATGTGCACTCACCTAGAACAAATGCAGGAGTCTTCTCCACACCACTTCTCCGAGTCAACGTGGAGAATCCAGATCACTCATCAGCCCCAGCGGAGAGACACCGTCAAGTCTCTATCTAAGAAATGAAAAGGAAAATGTTTGGGGGCCATGTCCACTCACCTCGGACAAATGCAGCAGTCTTCTCCACACCACTTTTCCGAGTCAACGTGGAGAATCCAGATCACTCATCAGCCCCAGGGGAGAGTCGCCGTCTCGACTCTGTCTAAGAAATGAAAAGGAAAATGTTTGGGGGGCATGTGCACTCACCTAGAACAAATGCAGGCCACTTCTCCACACCACTTCTCCGAGTCAACGTGGAGAATCCAGATCACTCATCAGCCCCAGCGGACAGACACAGTCAAGTCTCTATCTAAGAAATGAAAAGGAAAATGTTTGGGGGCCATGTCCACTCACCTAGAACAAATGCAGGAATCTTCTCCAACACCACTTCTCCGAGCCAACGTGGAGAATCCAGATCACTCATCAGCCCCAGCGGAGAGACACCGTCAAGTCTCTATCTAAGAAATGAAAAGGAAAATGTTTGGGGGCCATGTCCACTCACCTCGGACAAATGCAGCAGTCTTCTCCACACCACTTTTCCGAGTCAACGTGGAGAATCCAGATCACTCATCAGCCCCAGGGGAGAGTCGCCGTCTCGACTCTGTCTAAGAAATGAAAAGGAAAATGTTTGGGGGGCATGTGCACTCACCTAGAACAAATGCAAGCCACTTCTCCACACCACTTCTCCGAGTCAACGTGGAGAATCCAGATCACTCATCAGCCCCAGCGGACAGACACAGTCAAGTCTCTATCTAAGAAATGAAAAGGAAAATGTTTGGGGGCCATGTCCACTCACCTAGAACAAATGCAGGAGTCTTCTCCAACACCACTTCTCCGAGCCAACGTGGAGAATCCAGATCACTCATCAGCCCCAGCGGAGAGTCGCTGTCAAAACTCTTTCTAAGAAATGAAAAGGAAAATGTTTGGGGGGCATGTGCACTCACCTAGAACAAATGCAGGAGTCTTCTCCACACCACTTCTCCTAGTCAACGTGGAGAATCCAGATCACTCATCAGCCCCAGCGGAGAGACACCGTCAAGTCTCTATCTAAGAAATGAAAAGGAAAATGTTTGGGGGCCATGTCCACTCACCTCGGACAAATGCAGCAGTCTTCTCCACACCACTTTTCCGAGTCAACGTGGAGAATCCAGATCACTCATCAGCCCCAGGGGAGAGTCGCCGTCTCGACTCTGTCTAAGAAATGAAAAGGAAAATGTTTGGGGGGCATGTGCACTCACCTAGAACAAATGCAAGCCACTTCTCCACACCACTTCTCCGAGTCAACGTGGAGAATCCAGATCACTCATCAGCCCCAGCGGACAGACACAGTCAAGTCTCTATCTAAGAAATGAAAAGGAAAATGTTTGGGGGCCATGTCCACTCACCTAGAACAAATGCAGGAATCTTCTCCAACACCACTTCTCCGAGCCAACGTGGAGAATCCAGATCACTCATCAGCCCCAGCAGAGAGACACCGTCAAGTCTCTATCTAAGAAATGAAAAGGAAAATGTTTGGGGGCCATGTCCACTCACCTCGGACAAATGCAGCAGTCTTCTCCACACCACTTTTCCGAGTCAACGTGGAGAATCCAGATCACTCATCAGCCCCAGGGGAGAGTCGCCGTCTCGACTCTGTCTAAGAAATGAAAAGGAAAATGTTTGGGGGGCATGTGCACTCACCTAGAACAAATGCAAGCCACTTCTCCACACCACTTCTCCGAGTCAACGTGGAGAATCCAGATCACTCATCAGCCCCAGCGGACAGACACAGTCAAGTCTCTATCTAAGAAATGAAAAGGAAAATGTTTGGGGGCCATGTCCACTCACCTAGAACAAATGCAGGAGTCTTCTCCAACACCACTTCTCCGAGCCAACGTGGAGAATCCAGATCACTCATCAGCCCCAGGGGAGAGTCGCCGTCTCGACTCTGTCTAAGAAATGAAAAGGAAAATGTTTGGGGGGCATGTGCACTCACCTAGAACAAATGCAAGCCACTTCTCCACACCACTTCTCCGAGTCAACGTGGAGAATCCGGATCACTCATCAGCCCCAGCGGAGAGACATCGTCAAGTCTCTATCTAAGAAATGAAAAGGAAAATGTTTGGGGGCCATGTCCACTCACCTCGGACAAATGCAGCAGTCTTCTCCACACCACTTCTCCGAGTCAACGTGGAGAATCCAGATCACTCATCAGCCCCAGCGGAGAGTCGTCGTCAAGACTCTATCTAAGAAATGAAAAGGAAAATGTTTGGGGGCCATGTCCACTCACCTAGAATAAATGCAGGAGTCTTCTCCACACCACTTCTCCTAGTCAACGTGGAGAATCCAGATCACTCATCAGCCCCAGCGGAGAGTCGTCGTCAAGACTCTATCTAAGAAATGAAAAGGAAAATGTTTGAGGTGCATGTCCACTCACCTAGAACAAATGCAGGCCACTTCTCCACACCACTTCTCCGAGTCAACGTGGAGAATCCAGATCACTCATCAGCCCCAGCGGCGAGACACCGTCAAGTCTCTATCTAAGAAATGAAAAGGAAAATGTTTGGGGGCCGTGTCCACTCACCTCAAACAAATGCAGCAGTCTTCTCCACTCCACTTCTCCGAGTCAACATGCATAAGGGAGAATCCAGATCACTCATCAGCCCCAGCGGAGAGTCGTCGTCAAGACTCTATCTAAGAAATGAAATGGAAAATGTTTGGGGGGCATGTGCACTCACCTAGAACAAATGCAGGAGTCTTCTCCACACCACTTCTCCGAGTCAATGTGGAGAATCCAGATCACTCATCAGCCCCAGCGGAGAGTCGCTGTCAAAACTCTTTCTAAGAAATGAAAGGAAAATGTTTGGGGGGCATGTGCACTCACCTAGAACAAATGCAGGAGTCTTCTCCACACCACTTCTCCGAGATCACTCATCAGCCCCAGCGGAGAGACACCGTCAAGTCTCTATCTAAGAAATGAAAAGGAAAATGTTTGGGGGCCATGTCCACTCACCTCGAACAAGATTCCTCTCCACTCCACTTCTCGGAGTCAACGTGGAGAATCCAATCCACTTCCTTGAGTCAACGCGGTGAATCCATATCAATCATTAGCCGCTGGAGAATCGCCGTCTAGACACGGAAGACTGTTGTGGTCCAATTCCGAGACTAGATGTAGGTGGGGACAGCAAACGAGTTTGGTGAAAGGAGAGGCGGGGCACCATCAGCAAAATACAAAAGCAGGTGTCACAGTCGTCGACAACAGGGAGAAGAGTGAGAGTAGAACGTTGAGCCGGGCTTGGTGAAGAATGGCGTCATGAGGACGGTGGACTGGAGAACTGCGTCATGAGGACGGTGGACTGGTGCGGCACACAATGACTCAGCAGAACCAGTATTGTGATTGGCGCGGTAGACGGTAAAGAGGACCCTCATCTCAGAGCGTGGTTTCTTCTCCTGTCGCGCTTCAGCGTTGATCACCTGTTCGGCAGTTTACAACGAAATGAGAAAACTGATACATGTAATACCGCAGCACAAGGATTTCAGAATTCCCGCCAAAAAAAATTACAGCCGGTCCCCAACATTGACCAATCAGAACCCAGCGTGCTAAATCCCGGGATCCATCCGCGGGCTTTTACGGGAGACGGTCTGAAATCAAGGCGGGTGACCTGATATGTTGGAAGGATGGGTAGTTTGAGGTGGAAAGAGGAAGGCTGTTGTGGGAACTATAGCTACTTGCCAGGTCCAGTGTGGGAACTACTTGCCAGGTTCAGTGTGGGAACTACTTGCCAGGTCCAGTGTGGGAACTACTTGCCAGGTCCAGTGTGGGAACTACTTGCCAGGTCCAGTGTGGGAACTACTTGCCAGGTCCAGTGTGTGAACTACTTGCCAGGTCCAGTGTGGGAGCTACTTGCCAGGTCCAGTGTGTGAACTACTTGCCAGGTCCAGTGTGGGAACCACTTGCCAGGTCCAGTGTGGAACTACTTGCCAGGTCCAGTGTGGGAACCACTTGCCAGGTCCAGTGTGGGAACTACTTGCCAGGTCCAGTGTGGAACTACTTGCCAGGTCCAGTGTGGGAACCACTTGCCAGGTCCATGTGGGAACTACTTGCCAGGTCCAGTGTGGGAACTACTTGCCAGGTCCAGTGTGGGAACTACTTGCCAGGTCCAGTGTGGGAACTACTTGCCAGGTCCAGTGTGGGAACTACTTGCCAGGTCCAGTGTGTGAACTACTTGCCAGGTCCAGTGTGGGAGCTACTTGCCAGGTCCAGTGTGTGAACTACTTGCCAGGTCCAGTGTGGGAACCACTTGCCAGGTCCAGTGTGGAACTACTTGCCAGGTCCAGTGTGGGAACCACTTGCCAGGTCCAGTGTGGGAACTACTTGCCAGGTCCAGTGTGGAACTACTTGCCAGGTCCAGTGTGGGAACCACTTGCCAGGTCCATGTGGGAACTACTTGCCTGATGAAGAATGGATACCCAAGATGAGTGACACAACAAGGAAGTGAAACCGCATCTAGAGACCAGACGAGACAGGAGAGCATTCCCATCCCATATGTCAGGGGCACATCTGAGTCCTGGAAACATCAACAGATGAATCTTTGACTTTGTTGCCATGGCTACCCCTATTGCTCACTCACCATGTAGTCCACGAGTGCATGGTATAAAAATAGCTCGGACATAAACCGATTTCACTTCCTGTCTCATGGCTGTAAGGAAGCCTTGAAACCAGAAGACATGCATATACTGGACGGACAGCAATTTGAAAGCACATGTATGTAGGCCTGCATACAAAAGTTGTAACCACAGAGGCCGAATCAGTGTTCAGTATGTCAAAGTTAACACCATTGACATTCAGCTTCATGGTGTTACTTTTGGCAATATTATGAGAGAGAAAGTGTAGCAGCAGCTCCCACAGGAAGTGAGTGAATTTACTTGAACAGTGAAATGACGAATTACGTACGGCTAGCCATGTCAGGGCTTGCGCCTGCATGTCTGGGCCATTTCCAAATGGATGTACAAAACAGTTGTAGGGCATCCATTTCCAGTGTTTGAAGCAGCTGATTTTTCGGCTGGAGTTGTCACAGTGGATTTTGATCAACTGCTGTATGCCGCAAGTTTGCACAAACATACAGTGGATATTAACTTGCTATATGCTGCGAGTTTAATTCAGAGAACAGACTTCTGCATGCATGCATACTGCTTTATTGTAGATGGCAAACTTACACCTGTTGTGCTTTACACCTGTTGATGGTGTAAAGCGTCAGGATGGTATAGTGGGAGGGGGTTAAATTGTATAGGGTGCACCAAAATGTAGGTAGCTTGCTATATGAAATACATTCATGCATGATTGTAAGCTAGTGTATAAACCAAAAATTAAATTCTAGATGGTCTAATAGAATTACTTGCCACAAATGGTAAAAGAGCACTGCACGCTCCATTCCATTCATGTATCAATGCATTATTTGATACTGAAGTTGAATGCACAACAATATAGTCCTCCATTCATCAAAGCATCATGAGTCATATCCATCTAGTGCTACGATAAAACTTCAAAACAGACAGTTTCTCATTTTGTGCTCTTCTAGTCAACACCACCTCATGTTTTTTTTAAGTCCTTTAGATACCAAGATGTCATCTATACAGGTGAAGAGATAACAAGTCATAACACGCACAAGTTCACTGATGATCTAGATCAAGCACCTGGTATGTTATCAGGAAGCACCACCAGGTAGAAGACTCCTGTTGGAGAGAGGAGTGGAGCAATGTCTGGTAGCAACCTATCTGTAACCTGCCGGGTGAAAACAAACGGATTAGCTACACGGTGCATGCATGCTACACAACCTCGTATAGAACAGGGCTGAGGGTAGCAATTTCTCATTGCTGAGGTCACACTGCCATGCAATGGCAGTGACTGGACTCCACACTCAGGAGGCTCTTGCACATCCACATGCAGATGCGTATACCCATGAGGGGTTTACTATGATGGTGGCTAACAATGGCCTGGAGAAGGCAGAGCCTATTGACCCAGGTCCTGTTGACCCAGGTCCCCGGGGCCGACGACTTTACATCCCCTCCGAAGGATGCAGTGTGAACTATTTCAGGTGAAACACCTTCAAGAACACACTTCCTTTTTTAGGTACAGCTGAGTCAACTCCTAGGAGAAAGAAAATCTCCTATGGCAATGGTGGGACTCGAACCAGCAATCGCTTTAACTACTCGACCACCAGCCATCCCTAAATGCTGCTGAGACAACTAGCTGTAGCTACAAAGTGCAGTCATCAGGAAGGGCTGTTGTATATAGCACCTTCGTGCTTTGGCACTGCATTCACTGCTTCTCAGCATTATGCATGGGAATATACTGTTTGAACTGCCCACACAATTTTTTTTTTTACCCAAGCACACACAATATAACCGTCGGGGACATTGATCTGGCCATGGCCTGAGTGGCAGCGCAGGGAGCACTCCCTTGGCCCTGCACGGAAATGAAGGTACCGTATTTGCACCTAGATCTCTACTATGAGCAATTGTGGCTCTGACTACGGTTCCACAATATACCTCTCTTCCATCCCTGCCACCTGCCCAAGAGGCTTCAATACCTTGGCTACCGCACCTGCAAATACAAGCAATCAATTTGTCTAGTCATACTATTGATCAAGATACTTCTTAGATTAGTCTCAGTACCAGACCTTCGCACGCGGGAGGAGGGTCTGGTGCACTTGCATACATAAAAATTTGTACTCCGCGGAATTTCGGTGGGATGAATCTGATTGGTTGATTGCTGTTCGATTACATACGCAAACACGTGCACATCACAAATTGGAGTGACCCGCTGATGTTGATGTTGTGGCATAAGCACCAAGTAAAGTTTTCGTGGTGAGCTAAAACTGTTATAACTCTTGAATTCCTATGTTTATATTGTTCCTTACATCAAGCACTTTCTTTTGGTACCTTAGCCTCGCTCATCAAGTACTCGCAGCGCGCACTAGAACGGTAACAGACAGACAGACACACAGATATACACAATGAGTACTGGAACTAGTGCTGCACTCCGCATGGGCGGGACGAGGTTAACGATCTATACTACCTCCATTAGTTACATCCACACCCACACACCATCACTACCTCCACCCTTCACTCCACCTCCACTGACCATAAACGGTATAAATGCACACATACCTCCAGCATACCGGTATCCTGTGTAGCCTTGGCAGCAGTATCATTCTCGGCCCTCCTCTTGAGGTCCTCCTGGTACTCCTGGCAGTTCGTGCCCTCGTGGATTGCCCTGCACAACAGGAAGTTCCTCTTCTTGCACAGGGGACAGTTGAACTCATTCACCTCATCTCCATAGAAGCAGAACCCATTACAATCAGCCGAATGGCAGTGGAAGCTGTTTCCAGCGGCATTCTCGGCTTGCCTCAGGCCACGGCGGTAGAGAGTCACTATCTGCGTATGTGTGTATATTGTTAAGGTTCTTTACAGGTATATAATACACCCTTCTTACACAATGCCAGGCGTGAGGGCTACAGACTCTCAGACAATCCTAGAATGATATAGTTGGGGATTCAGAGGTAAGCATGTGCATGAGTCCCCTGCGAAATGAACAGATTGAGTAACTTGAGATCTATAGAGGAAAAAGGGCTCAGAAGAGAGTAAGGCAAAGGAGAGAGAGTCTGACAGATTGACGAAGAAGCTATGTAGACAAGGAGAGTTTAGCAGAGACAGGTAAGACAGACGTTTAGTCTACGCCATGGTACATATAGAGTGTTGACAGTGTCGACGGGTGTAGAACTTCGCTAACGTCTTCGTATTCTTCCTGGCAATGCTTAGCCATCTTCAAACTCTGAGCAACTTTGCACAATTTCAAACAAGTAAACTTTGCACGCTGAACTGACCTTTGCACCTTAGAAACCACGCCTACTATTTCAGTCGTTTTGTACGCCAAACAGTGGCACTTGCTTTCGTGCCTCTTCGATTTGTTCGGCTAGCATGGCAACAATGCATGGCAACCAATCAAGATAATACTGCTATACTAAAACACTTTTTCAGAATAATTATACTGTTATACCTTTGCAGATTACCTTTTTTAGAATATACTGCTATACTAAAATATCTGCAGATCAATAAAATACCTTTTTTAGTTGAGTAGGCGAAATGGCACTAATTCATTATTAGTAGGCGAAATGGGAGTAGGCGAAGTGGCACCAATCCATTGTGAGCGTGCGCGTTGTATCCCTGCCCAACGGGATGAAAGGCCTGGTACACCCCTTGGGAAAGGCCAGTGCTTTCGTTATGTCTCAGAAGTGCCTCGGGCCTGCCCTCGGCACCACTCAAGCACTAACCTTCCAGCGGGATATAGCGGGTCTTATATATCCCGCTGGGCATGCAGGGATATATGACCTATACATCTAGCCTCCTCACTGCTATGGGGGGGGGGGGGGGGGGGGGGGGGGGGGGGGATACCCCTCACACCTAGCCTCCTCCCTGCTACCATACCACTGCATACCCCTTGTGTCTAGCCTCCTCTCTGCTGCCATACCCCGCTTGTCTACCTCCTGCTACCATACGTTGCACATTACCCATTACCTTCGTTTCCTTACAATTGCTGTACTGGATGAGTGCAACAGACCGGGAAGTGGTGGGCGCTCATAGTTTTATGCCTGAAGAGCTTGCATATAAATATGCGCGCATGCGTGCAAAGCCATATCCCATCACGATCACAGAGCTAGAGAGTGACAGAGTGGAGGCGGGCGGCGCGGGCCTACACTTACCGCGCCGCGCCGACCGGCTAGATTTCTAGCTACAGTGCCACCGAGACTATGTCCACCTACAAGCTGACCTACTTTCCACTACGCGCTCGTGCTGAGCTCGCCCGCTTTGTGCTTGCGCAGGCTGGCGTGAAGTACGAAGATGTACGCGTCACATTCGAGGAGTGGCCTGAGCTGAAGCCAGGTGAGCTAGCTAATTAGCTAGCTAGCTAGCTAGCTAGCTCAGTAGAGTCGAAACAGAGTCTAGACCTGTTATTTATGGTAGCATGCGGCGATTTCGCTGCCGTCAAAAAATTCTCGTTCCCTCAGGTACACCCCTGGGCCACCTTCCAATTCTGGAAATCGACGGTAGGACCATCTGCGGCAGTACTGGGATTGCTCGCTTCCTGGCCGAAAGGCATGGTGAGTGGACACGTTCTACGGAAAACGATTGTAGCTAATAATATAGCCACAACAGTCGACGTCACAAAGGATTTCTCTTCATGCATGTGGCAATTGATGCCCGTTTCCTGGAATACTATAATTTATAGCAGTAGTTAGCTATATGCCTAGTGGCTAACGAGGTAACCAGAATAGCAACTGAATGCTAATACTAACCAGTACATTGTACCCTGCGACTGACGGCTTTACATCCCCTCCGATCGCGAAGGATGCTGTGCGTGTGTCGGCTATTTCAGGCAAGATATATTACATGCTGCTGGAGGCAGTGCATAGAGGGGCGTAGTGCCGATCAGTCCGCGTGAAGCGCGGGGAAAAAAATTTCGCCTTCATTTTTCAGCTATCAGGATGGGCTCTCGTGGCACCTTTGTGCTTTGCACTGCAAGTTCCAGATGTACGAGGATTGCAGGTCCCGGGGCCGCCATGTGCTTCTTTCTTACTCAAATTTCGCTCACGAACGTAATACGTAGGCCTACGTACACGGGTATACTAGATTGCGGTCTCGTTCCCAAGCCGTTCGGTTTTAGCTAGCCAGCCGCTGGCTACGTCGATAGCTGGACTTGCGCCAGATCAGCAACTCGACAAAATATCCATGGTCTATTCCGTATACTACCGTCCTATGTTTCCTATCCACCCTGTGTAATATGTTATGCATGGACAGATCAACTACGCATGTGCAGTTAAGTACGACACACCTCTGAAACACATCCCTTGCTGTGTCCTGTGCTGCAGCTATGCATGAACCCAGCATTCAATTGTCATTGCATTTTAGTGCCAACCTCATATTGGTATGTAAATGTTTATTGTGTAAATATTCATTGTAACATAGGTCATTGATTGATTGATTGATTGATTGATTTGCTTATATTGCATAGTTGTTCTTTGTGGGGTGATATTATTCATTGGGTGACAAAAGTGGGAGGTGGTTAAGGCCTGATGCAAAGCTACCCAATGGTGGGTGGGTGAAGAATATTTGTACTCCACCTCATCAGGTGCCACACTTACCATAGCAATTACCACCTCCAGCATATCATGTACATCACCTGGATGTGGAGTTACATCTGATCATTTTAGTCTCTAGCCGGTTGGCGCAATGCTGCACACAGAAGGTGGAGAGAGTCAAATTTTGCACCAGATTGAACTTCCACTGACCAATCAGATCACACTGAAGCGATTTGTTTCAATGATTCTTGTGGTTGCAAACCAGGCTGCATGCGTGTTACATACGTATCTGCCCAGTGGAGAGCATCTTACAAGGCTATGCCTCCAAGGATACAGAACTTGTCCTCAACTGAAGCTAGCACTCCACCGGTTCACAGGCACTTGTAACTGGCATGATCTAGTGCAAAGTTTGCTATAGACACTCGATCTCCACTTTCCGCACGTAGTGACCAGCCGGACAGGGAGGGTTCTAGCGGCTAGACTGGCATCCGATCTGAGTTCAGACTGAAGGTGGAATTCCTTGCAGAGCTATCACAAAGCAGCAGTGACATGTGATGACTATTACAAAGCACAATATTGTCAGACATTAAATGCTGTGTGTAACAGCTCCAATATTTAGTTTCAGCAGTAAACGTAGCTAATACACACACACATACACTTATCAATACCCTTAAGGTCTCTATTATTTGCAGGTACTAATTAATTTTCAGCACATCGATGGGCATGTTAATAGTAGAAATGAAATTGTGATGCTAGTGTTGAATCTCTCTGCAATCGTTAGCAGTCTGAAATCCGCATTGTGTATTGTTCCCCGTCAATCATGGCTGCTTGAACAAATGCTGTTTGGATTTTCATTGCTTGTGGGTCATAACTGCAATACGTTTGGGCTCTAAGGGGAAGAAGAAACAACAGCCTCCTTGAACACCTGTGTCTGTAAAAAAAATTGTGCTAAAACAACGCTATCGCACACACACACATGCACCACGTACACTCACACGCACACACACTCATGCACACTCACACACACACACACACACACACACACACGCACACACCCACCCACACCCTCAGAGCTGGCTGGCTCAAATGACATCGAGAATTCTCAGATGTTTGGTACCATAGATGAACTAGACGACTTGCTTGAAAGTCTTGTCAGGTGCCATTTCGAAAAGGATGAAACCAGGAAGGTACGCAATATTGTATGCCAATTCTTCTCGTCTCAATTGCAACAGCCAAGTCATGTATGAGATCGATCTGTGCTATAGCTATGGGACAAGTGCTAGTAGAGAACTATATTGAGCGTATTAAGGTTACGGGATCCCTTCGCGCGGATACGCGCACCGTATACTTAATTAAGCGTTATTTCATAGTTTTTTTGTCACCAAAAAGAAAGCCGTGTGATCCGACTTGGACTTGGAATACCGTGTTGAAATAGGCACAAACAGTATAGAAAGGGCCGGACGAAGCGTTTTTGTAAATACTGATGACCGTTCCGAAGTTATATGACGCTGTATTCCAAAGAGGGGAGTCAAGATGGCGGTTATTCGCACTCACGAGTCGTTCTTTCGAGGATTGCTCAACCTAGCCACAAAACGCTTACGTCCAGCCCTAGAGCTTCCTACGGTGTGTCTCCCAACAGTAGAATTGAGTTGCTGCCGGTCTTCGCACTGGAGATTTTTGGTGAATAGTTTGCTGGAATCGATTTAACCATTGTACGACGGCTACAGTGTGAGCTGCTGTAATGATGTTTGGTCTGCATGTTGACTGCCCTCCCTGCTTTGTGTCGAGTAAGTTTCATTTCGCTAGCTTACTTTCTGTGCGAGAAAAACGGGGTTGAAGAAATTGTCTGGCCACGCCCACTGCACGGGGATCCCGTAACCTTAAGCGTATCCAGTCTAAATTCCATGACTTCATGTTCTGCCGAGTGACAAGTGTGAATGTACCCAGCAGTTATGCAATTACCTCTTGGATCGAAGACAGCACCATTTGGAGTTGCATTGCTTGTATCACAGCCATCCCTCAGCAGTTATGCTTTGAACTCACAGCAGGTATATATGCTTTGAACTCACAGCAGGTATATATGCTTCGAACCTCATTTATGTTAACGAGGTATACCTCTTCTCTGGAACTTATTCGATTCTCCAGCTTCTCTGTAGCTATAGATAAGAGTTTGAATAAGCCATTGCATCTAGATCTGTAATGTCAGCTGTGCATGCATGCCACAGATCACGTGTTAAGATTCCCCAGGCCATCTCCTCTGTTTGTGTATCCTGTAAGCGATCAAAAACTGGAAGCGTAGAAGGCCTGGTAGACTAACATGTATGATACTGTCAGTGATTGTTTATATCACTGTCATGTCCAATGGGTGTCAGACATGAACTCACTCACCCCATGACTTCTGTGCAGTATATAAATTTGCATGGGTGGCTCACAGGGAAAACAATGTCTCTGTGGCAACTATGCATGTGTATTGCTTAGCAACCTCACAGCTTCAACCTGTGCGGGCTTTCATAATCCTCATGATTTGCAGGCCCAGATGGAAACGGATCTGGTGGAAAAGACCATCAAGAATACTCTAGCCTGCTTTGAGAAGATGGCCGCAAACAATGCTGCCCCAGAGGGATGGTTGTATGGAATGAAGGTAAAACACAATGATGCCTACGGTAGCTATATATATAGCACATAAGCTTTGTTTGACCACGTGCAACATGTGCACTGTTCTTGGGGTGAAGAGTATCTATAGTAGTTAACACCTACACTTGCATAATCTCTTCTCCCTCCTCCTGAATGCACACACATGCACACACACACACACACACACGCACGCACACGCACACACACACACACACGCACGCACGCACGCACGCACGCACACGCACACACACACACACACACACACACACACACACACACACAATACAGTTGACATACACTGATCTTTACTTGTTCATTGTCTTGAATGACTTCATTCTCAAGAAACAGCCCACCATCCTGGACAACTTTCCCACTCTGAAAAAGAACAATGCCAGTGTGGAGGCTCTGCCCAACATTGCCAAGTGGCTGAAAGAGAGGCCAGAATCTTCGATATAACAGATTAGAAAATATGTCATGCTTTCATGTACATGTAAACTGTTACCAAAAACCAGAGGTTACATTGTGTATCTTTTAGTGTTATGATTGTGTCAACAAAGATTTTTATAGTACATAAAGGCTAGCTATACGTGTATGTGTAGTATACAGTGTCCCAATATAGGGCACCAAACATGTGGGGATATATATAGCTATAACATTAGAGGTAATTATTACTGGGAGGAAATGTGAAGCTAGAAGACTGGCTGGACATATGCAGAATTAAATGGAAGAAGAAGTAAGTGCACAACTTTGGACACAAAGCGCCCTCAATCTGCTCTTTTTTAAACCCATCTCCTGGACAGAGAAGAGTGGCCAATGGAGCCAGCACTACTAGGCCTAGTTCCAGGGTACCTATAGGGTGAGTGAGATACTACCTGCAGGGTCACTGTTTCCTCAGATACAACTTGCTCTGCTCAGTAGCTATAGAAAGCTCATTCAGAAAAGATGGTGTTGTTGGCAAACAGGGGAGGGAGAGATTTTTTTTTGTTTATGAAAGTTTATGCAGTGCAAGGGATACACAATAGCATTAGCTAATTGAATGTGAACCGGCCCGTTCTACAAAAAAAAGATTACGGTAAAGTGAGCACAAAGTTATACATAGTATACTTCTCAAATGCTGAAACAGTTGGAGCCAGTACATGCTCTTGGTGCAGGGAATTCCATGCAGAAATTGTGTGTATACCCCTTTTGGGAAGAATTGAGTTTTCTCAATCCTTCCCACCTCATGATCGTGAGTTGTACAGCTAAGTACCGGTACCCCTTATAGTAGTGATACTATAATACCCTATAGCAGTGTTTTGCAAATTGCCAAAGTCCCATTCAAATACAATGGCTACATGTCATTTAGTACGGGACACTACCTGTGACTACTCATCTTGAATTGTGGCAGTCATAGCTAGCTATATAACACAATGTTAACCTGTCGCATGTCATGAACCCACATGCTAGTATTCATAACGGTTAAGTCAAAGTCCCTAGCTCTATTGTTCATAACACACGCCTTATGTTGTCGGAGCAATTGATTTAATAACATCTCTTCACTGTTAGCTACACGTAGCTACATGTCTACAAAAACTCTTCACAAACATTTATAAACTTAATCCAATTGAAGTCCCAAATCATGAGAAATCTGTAAATAGGTCTGCAATTGTGTTCGATCAGAATTGTTGCAGCATGCAGACCTGCAGTGCCTAGACATACAGACGGTGCTGTACATCTGTACGTCATCCGTCCATACGTACATATGTTTAGGCATTACATCATAGCCCAATATATATTCATTGATAAATGCATCATAAACGGTCGTCGTTGCTGAGTGGCGCATGGGAAGTGAGGATTATGTGCAGGATTTAGCTGTAGCACTGACCTTCTCCGTCACTCTTAATTAGGCCTTGCCACATTATCATAATTTTGAGCATGAGGTACAAATACTAGCTGTGTTATGAGTGCATACAACCACTGAGGTCAGTAACTTGCTGCATGGACTATTGCAAGTTGCTCCTCCCTTTGTTAAGGTATAGCATTATACCTTTACCGTTAGGGTACCTTTAACCGTCGGGGCCCCGACGGTTAAAGGTACCCTAACGGTAAAGGTATAATGCTACCTTAAGGTAGTAACATCACCTGATCGGCATCAGTCATGCTGCAATACTTTAGTGTGTATAGTTTGCATGTGTATCTGCATGTTCTAGCTATTTAAATTTCTAAACACGGTTGCCATAGTCACAAAAAGTTGAAAACACTGAGTAATGGCCCGGCCAGTCATTTGAGAACTATTTGAGCATAGCAGGAGAACAGCATAATAGGCAGACATTGGTGGCAAGGCCTTCTCTTACTACCTGAACACAGACCGCATTGAGATTGGCACCCCAAAAGTGATTATGGGTTTTGCTTATTGCTCATGAATCTACTTACCAGGACTGAATACATCATCTGGATGATGATGTTCAGCATGCCATCCCAAGTACTTATGTGACACCTATTCAGGCTTTTTCACATCCAATCCCACATATCGCCATGCTGCATCCCACATCCCCCTGTCTGACCCTTTGTGCTCACACTGAACCTATTTCCCCAAGGATATTGTCATCAAAATGATGTGGACACGTTTGTAAGTGTGTGTGTGTGTGTGTGTGTGTGTGTGTGGGGGGGGGGGGGGGGGGGGGGGGGGGGGGGGGGGGGGTGAAAGATCCCCCTTTTTAAGATCGTATGTATACGAAGCTTGCATGATAGAATTGTGTAACAGTTATATAAACTCGTGAGTCATTCTGCATGCAGCTACACAAAGCAGAATCTGATGCTCGACAGCTGTTTTATTGGACATTTCAAACAAAAATACACTGCACAGCAACTGAGCATACTCAATCAGATAGGGTGAATCTCAATAACTCAGCCTCCCTTGTCTACCCCCTTGTCTAACAGGTTTTGCAGTCATAAATGGTTAACCAGCTGCCATGTCCTCTGCATGATTTTTAACTCATGCCGAGACACATCATGTCATTTTAAGGTATAATAGCTGGCAGTATAGTTATAGTGGGTAAAATAGACATAATTATTGAACTACAAAAACCGTCCCAAACCCTACATGTAACCCCAAAGTCTCAATCCAATGCAATTGTGCTATCATTGAATTGTGCAATCCTGGTCACATCATTATCACAGCCCGCTAAACCATATACATGACTGTGTGTATAAACTGCGTCCCTTCACGAGTCCCAACTGTACTTCAATTTGTTCTTTCTTCTACCACATGGTGCCTGTCATAGCAGACTATGTATGTAGCTAGCAACCCCTTCAAAGTCCCAAGCCCATTGGTATCTGTACATGTGACAACCACTGTTTTGAATTGTGGCATTCATGGTTGTTATTGCACATTTATACTTGCACAAGCAGTTACATTTAACATCCTTCCAAACTTCCTGTGTTTTCTTGTTTTGGGTGAATGGGGGGAGGTGACATCAGCGCTATTATATGAAGGCTAACTTGCAGTAACCTGTGCAGTTAAAGAACATGTCATGAAATTTGCAGCATGCTTTGCTTAACAGTTCTAGTACCACTCTTCGTTCTTTTAGGTGCTGTTCACGAGAGCAGCGCCAATCATCACTACTACGTGACAGCGACCAATGGCTCAGACTGCCCCCCTACCTCCCTGTGCCATCCTTTGAGCTACTATGTGCAGCGTGCTTACTCCTACTTCACTTCCAACACAGTTGTCGAGTTTCTTCCTGGACTGCATGAGCTGAACTACACTGGACACATTTATATTTTTCTAGCCAGAAATCTTACTTTGATTGGCAGTGACTCCCACATGACATCGTTGACCAATTACAGTCACTCAGACTCGGTTGTGTTCTGCACAGGGTACTCCGGATTCTTTTTTCAAATGGTGAGGGACTTGAAGATTGTAAATTTGCATTTTACACATTGCGGAGCTGTTTTATTCCCTGAATATAGTGACTTTTTCTTCTTGGATAATCTGCCTGAGTCCATTACCAGATACCTTAAAGTATATATTGCTCTGGCGATGTGGAATGTACACAATCTTGTACTGTCTAAGGTCACGGTGGAGAAGAGTTATGGGTTTGGACTATATGGAATGAACATTTTCAACAGATCACTGATAACTGACAGCTACTTTATCAACAATAATGAGTATGTCAGCAGGCATCAGCGATGCATCGATCTCAAGTACTCTGCAAGCTGTACTGGTGGAAACGCTCGCCTAACCTTCATGGATTCCTTTCTCCCTGGAACACCAGCGATTAACACTTTTGAGATAAACAACTCAGAGTTTCTGAGAGGAGTTGCTACAATACAGCCAGAACCACAATTGGCACTTGCAGGTGGATTAGAAATATTGGTTGGCGTTTTCTATTATGACATTCACATCACCATCAACAACACAGTTATTGCTGAGAACAGTGGATTTATAGCCGGAAATATGTACGTACATGTTTCCTTTGGTGTAGAACATGCAAAGATCAGGGTTGATAGGTGCTATATTCACTCTGGTAAAATGGAAAAACCCTGGTTAACATCATCACAGATGTCATTTGCTACAGGACTTATGTGTGGGGTTACTCTTGCAAAGGAAGATTTGAATGGAGATACAACACCTGTGTATATATCCAACACAAAGTTTGATTCTAATGTTGGTGGTGCAGCGACATTTGTTTTTGGTGGAAAGACAAGTTGTGCCTGCAATAGTTCTGCATATCACGTTGTGGTTGACAACTGTGAATTTACTACAAACTTGGCAGATATCGGACACACTGGACTAATGGCTGGGATTATGTCTGATAAGTTCAAGCCTCTAGTTGCAGTTCAAGAAACTGTACTTAGAGTAAGGCTCGTAATTCAAAATTCAGCATTTCACCACAACTTTAAGGTGCGAGGACGCCGTCAAAACTTAGATCTTATTCGAATCTTTCAGATGCCAGAAATTTTAATCATCAATTGTACATTTGAAAATAACACTGGATCACGTACCGTAGTTTTGTTCCGGTCTAAAGTCATTTTCCAGGGTAACTTGGTGTTTCAGAATAATACAAGTACCACAGATGGAGGAGCACTCCACCTTGACGACAGCTCACTATTGCACTTCAAACCAGACACAAGAATATCATTTATCAACAATACAGCTTTACAAAAAGGGGGAGCAATTTATGTGGAGACTATGAGTAAAGTGAAATTTTGCTTTTTCGAGTTAGATGATGTTTGGAGGTATTCTCAGGCCAATGTCCAGCTTACATTTGAGAGAAACACTGCAGGAATAGCTGGAGATGCTCTGTACGGTGGAGAAGTTGACAGATGTGCCTTACTTCCAAGTGCTTTCCCAGAAGGACCGTACAGATTGAATGGGTCAAACTTCGATGAGCCGAATGTACGTGTGTTGATAGTAGATCTAGATGCGGTTTTTGTGTTGCTCTTCAACTTCACTGACAAGACTCATTCAAGTTCACTAATATCTTCAGATCCATATCGAATATGTTTCTGCAATAATGAAAGTGAACCAGACTTTGCATTGGCACAGTCCATTCAGAAAGAGGCTTATCCAGGCCAAGTATTTGTTGTAGAAGCTGTAGCAGTTGGTCAGTATAATGGAACAACACCAAGTGTAGTTATTGCAAGAGCTGTCACAAATGTCTCAAGTGATGTACTTGACGATGTTCAGTTGGCCCAAGAAACCAAACGCTCATGTACCCAACTTCAGTATACCATTTCATCAGCCAGGGATTACGAGGTGATTCTATTGGCTCCTGCAGGTGGACACTTGTATTTGGCAACAATCAATACAACATTGCTCGACTGTCCACCTGGATTTGCTCTCCAATATGCCAGTCACAGTTGTGCATGCCACCCTCGGCTCCGCCAGTACAATGTTACTTGCAGCATCAATGACCAGACCATAACTAAAGCAGACACTGCTTGGATCTCATTCGACGAATCTCATGGTTCTGGAATCATATTGCACCCAGAATGCCCTTTCGACTACTGCCAAGTAGGAACTGTGACATTTAGGCTAACTGAAAACCCAGACTCCCAGTGCGCATTCAACCATACAGGTGTGCTCTGTGGGGCATGTCTACCAGGATTCAGTCTTGCCCTGGGAACCTCCAGGTGCCTAGAATGTTCCAGTTCCTGGATACTCCTCCTGCTTCCCTTTGCAATTGCAGGACTGGCTCTCGTGTTTGTATTGCTCACACTCAACCTTACTGTATCCACGGGAACAATCAACGGGCTAATATTCTATGCAAACATAGTTAGAGCTAATCATACGGTCTTTTTTCCGCCTGGAGACAGGAGCATCTTCTCTCTCTTCATAGCTTGGTTGAACCTGGATCTTGGGCTAGAGACATGTTTTTGGGATGGTCTGGATGGTTACACCAAGACATGGCTGCAGTTTCTGTTTCCTGTCTACATCTGGGTGATTGTTGTCGTTGTCATCCTGCTAAGCAGGCGCTATATACTTGCTGCAAAGCTGTGTGGTCCGCACACAGTCAAAGCATTGGCTACACTCTTCCTCCTCTCTTACGCCAAGGTGTTACGTACCATCATCACAGCACTTTCCTTCACTACTCTCACACTTCCAAATGGATCCATAATGACAGTGTGGTTATACGATGGCAATGTCGAGTATTTGGGCTTGAAGCATACCTTCTTGTTCTTCGTTGCTCTGGGATTCGCCATTGGGTTTGTTGTCCCCTTCACATTGTTAGTTTTGCTTGCTCCCTGCTTACAAGCTTGGTCTAATCGGCGTCATTTCAGGTGGGTTCACAGGATCAAGCCTCTTCTGGATGCCTACCAGGGACCTTATACGGACAGATTCAGGTGCTGGACTGGAGTCATACTTGTTGTTAGGAATGTGCTCTTTCTTTCATTTGCTGCAAATGGCCTCGGGGATCCAGAAGTGAATCTCGAGCTGATAACTACCACTGTATTCCTCATCCAGGCTTTCATGTTTCTCCCAGGAAGGGTGTATAAGGTCTTTGTTTTGAACATCCTTGAAACAGTTTTCATCGTGAAACTCGGAATTCTGTCAGCATGGACCATATTTGTGCGGCACAAAAATTCAGAATCAACAAAAGGCCAAATGATTGCTGCTTACATAATTACAGCTTTCACCATCATGATCTTTTTGGTCATAGTATGTTATCATATTTACATTACAATCAAAGCATCACAATTCATCAAAGGCTTTCTTGCCAGGAGGCACCAGAGACAACAGGAGGTTGTTCAACAGGAAGACTGTTCGTCCGATAGAAGTGGCAGTCCTACTCACACTGTGCCCGCTCCCACAGTAACATATATCAATATGAGTGATTTGAGAGAGTCATTGCTGTCATAAGGCGCTCAGCACTCTGCTGTTTTACAACAGGATGTTTTGATCAACAGATTGAATGTACGCACTTTGTTGTACTTTAGATACTAATACCATGACATTGTAATTGTAAACCTTCTGTGGGGCATTTCTAAAGATAGCATAATTATGCATATAATTCTCTTGTAGTCATTTCATTGTGTAATCACTTTTGGGTAGCTACATATCACAAAGTAGTCTTGTACAACACACTGAACTAGATTTCTTCTGAGTCTCATGCTGGAACATTAACAATTCTATTTACGTCCAACTGCATGCATCTTCCATACTTCTGACTGCATGGAAGGGAGTACAACCATGTTTCTGCAATCTATCACATGCTTTACAGTATGAATTACCACTGTAATAATAATTGTACGATCCTCCACGATTGTTGTTATTTATCACCTCGGTGCCGCTGCTAGCTCCACCAGCACTGCACTCTTCCACTGTACATGCTGTTCCACCAGCACTGCACTCTTCCACTGTACATGCTGTTCCACCAGCACTGCACTCTTCCACTGTACATGCTGCTCCACCAGCACTGCACTCTTCCACTGTACATGCTGTTCCACCAGCACTGCACTCTTCCACTGTACATGCTGCTCCACCAGCACTGCACTCTTCCACTGTACATGCTGTTCCACCAGCACTGCACTCTTCCACTGTACATGCTGCTCCACCAGCACTGCACTCTTCCACTGTACATGCTGCTCCACCAGCACTGCACTCTTCCACTGTACATGCTGCTCCACCAGCACTGCACTCTTCCACTGTACATGCTGTTCCACCAGCACTGCACTCTTCCACTGTACATGCTGCTCCACCAGCACTGCACTCTTCCACTGTACATGCTGTTCCACCAGCACTGCACTCTTCCACTGTACATGCTGTTCCACCAGCACTGCACTCTTCCACTGTACATGCTGCTCCACCAGCACTGCACTCTTCCACTGTACATGCTGCTCCACCAGCACTGCACTCTTCCACTGTACATGCTGCTCCACCAGCACTGCACTCTTCCACTGTACATGCTGTTCCACCAGCACTGCACTCTTCCACTGTACATGCTGCTCCACCAGCACTGCACTCTTCCACTGTACATGCTGTTCCACCAGCACTGCACTCTTCCACTGTACATGCTGTTCCACCAGCACTGCACTCTTCCACTGTACATGCTGTTCCACCAGCACTGTACTCTTCCACTGTACATGCTGCTCCACCAGCACTGCACTCTTCCACTGTACATGCTGCTCCACTTCCACTGCACTCTTCCACTGTACATGCTGCTCCACTTCCACTGCACTCTTCCACTGTACATGCTGTTCCACCAGCACTGCACTCTTCCACTGTACATGCTGTTCCACCAGCACTGCACTCTTCCACTGTACATGCTGCTCCACCAGCACTGCACTCTTCCACTGTACATGCTGCTCCACCAGCACTGCACTCTTCCACTGTACATGCTGTTCCACCAGCACTGCACTCTTCCACTGTACATGCTGTTCCACCAGCACTGCACTCTTCCACTGTACATGCTGCTCCACCAGCACTGCACTCTTCCACTGTACATGCTGTTCCACTTCCACTGCACTCTTCCACTGTACATGCTGTTCCACTTCCACTGCACTCACCCAGTTGCAAGCTTATTTGCATGCATGCCCCTTTTGCATGTATATTGGGCTATTCCATTAAAATTTAATAGTCGTTCACCCCTTGCAGGGGAACCGATTTTAATTCCCCCCTAGGACAGCAAAATTAGCAACACATTCCCCCTGGGACACAATAAAAAAGGTTCCTCTACCCCCATATGGGACACAATTAATTTGGCATTTATACTCCCCAGGACACAATTATTTTGACCCCCTAGGACGCAATTACTTACTTGGCAACACCCCCCATGGGACATAAATAACAGTCCTCTGCAGGGGGTGTACGACTATTTAATGGAATAGCCCATTATAGTAACAACAGAGTCCCATTATCCCTTCAGGTCTAGGTCTGCAGACAGCATGCAGTGGTGTTTCAAATGCCAGGGTTCCAACTGCTAATAATCCATGTACCCAATAACAAGAGAACCCCACAGAGGCCTAATAACGTACCTCCCACCACTAGTTGCACAGCCCCTTAGATGATAGAGGCTTACCTCAATCTCACTGGTACCATTCACACACAAACCACGTTTCATTTGCTGAAGCTCATTGGGGGAACCTCTTATTTGTAGGTCAGGTCCACACCACTACACTATAGACAAGCCCAGTCTGCTGCTTATGATTGCAGATTATGCATGATACCACAAGGAATTTGTATCAACCTGGATCCATGATCGGTCCTTGCTGAATTGTACTACAACGCTATTGAACCAAACTGTAATCCCTGATGGAGTACCAAGTACCAGGATCGGATCCATCAGCTTGCCCTCCTTCCTCCTCCACCTTAAATGCCACAATGATGGGACTATGATGACGCACCTTAATTGTTAGGTGTTCTACTACAAGCTGGTTGAACTAAGTTTATACTTTCATGCACTACTTCATTTGAATTTCAGAAGTCAAGAGCAACAAATTCATATTAGAACACCAAGAACAAGAACTCTTCACAGCAGTGGATTCATGGACAATGCATAAAATATGAAACCTGCACACCAGTTAAGCCTGAACTTTGTTCTTCACATTCGGTTGATCGCCAGTCTTCATTCTACGACATTTACGGGGAAATTTCTGCAGAAAAGAAACAGTCCACAGCTTCACCCTCATTCCTGCTCCATTTGTATCTGAGCAATTGTTAATCAAGGAACCACAATAGCAAGGAAGGCCTGGTATCAAAGAGAATGTGATCAACTTATGTGTAGCCTTGTTCCCAGGCCTACCCCATTTCCTGTTCTTTAGTTTGGAATACACGTATGCGGAAGAACGCCGAAACATGGCTGTAGTGTAATGTGCATACAGTGATGTAATGTTTGTATTATGTCATGGCTGGATCACGTGTGTATGTGGCTGTAACTGTGTGGCTATTCTATGAAGTAGGCTAAAGTATCAGGTCTGAAGTATCTAGCTGAATCGGCTCGTCAGGTGTTTCTAGCAGAACACTACATGGTGGCAGGGGTGTTGGGATCGAACTCCAGCCAACTGAAAGGCCAGAACCATTTTGCACCGTATGTACCGAGCCAATAGTCGAGCACATGGCCGCCACGTTTCCAGTCTCTGCTCCAGAACCGTTCACCTTCACTCGCCCAGAGGAATGGGAGAAATGGGTCCGCCGCTTCGAGCGATTCCGGTTGGCGGCTGGACTAGAAGCAAAGGGAGAGGAAGCGCAAGTGAATACGCTGATTTACTCGATGGGCGACGAGGCAGACGATATTCTGCGCTCGTTCACGGATCTGTCCGACGAAGACAAGAAGACGTACGCCACGGTTAAAGCGAGATTTGATACTCACTTCACGAAGAGACGGAATGTGATATTCGAACGTGCAAAGTTCAACATGCGCAAGCAGGAGGAGGGAGAGCAAGTTGACACTTTCATCACCGCTCTCTACTCGCTCGCGGAGCACTGTGGCTACGGGACACTTCACGATGAGATGATCAGGGACCGGATAGTCGTTGGAATCCGCAACTCCAGGTTGGCAGAGAAGCTGCAGCTCGACCCTGACCTCACCTTGGAAAAAGCCGTGACACAGGTCTGCCAGTCTGAAGCCATCAAACTTCAACAGCCATTATTGAGAGGCGGAAGTTGTGGGAAGCCTGATACTCCTGTGGGCGCGGTGTTAAAGAGCAAGAGTGGGCGTAGAGCCAATCAACACCCTAGTAGGGGCAGACAGAACAGTGGAGCCACAACTAGCACTCAGCCTGTTAGAGCAGCATGCTCCAGGTGTGGCAAATATCCTGCCCATGATCGACAGCATTGTCCAGCAAAGGAGGCTACCTGCCATAAGTGCAATAAACGAGGACACTTTCAATCGGTATGCAGGTCTTCAGCCAAAGTGGGAGGAGTCCAGGCTCACAGTGAGCATGTGGACAGTTCTCAGGATGTGTTCTTGGGAGCAGTTGAGGAGCAGAATGCACTGTCAAGCAACCCCTGGGCAGTTACCTTGCAGCTTAGGAACAAGGCAGTGGAATTCAATATTGACACTGGGGCAGAGGTGACCGTGATTTCTCAAACAGTCTGGAAAGACATTGGTCAGCCTTCATTGCTACCATCGGACCGAACTTTGAGAGGTCCAGACACACATGTCCTCCCAGTGCAAGGCAAGTTCACAGGCAAACTGCTGATGGGTACACAAGAAGCCGAGGAGGAGATCTATGTTGTGAAAGGCCTCAACAAACCCTTGCTCGGACGACCAGCTATTGCAGAGCTCAGGCTGGTACAACGCGTCGCAGCAGTCCAGGAACTTAGCCCCACTGAGCAGTTCCCAGCTCTCTTTGAAGGTCTCGGTAAACTCCAAGGCGACTATACCATCAAGCTACAAGAGGGAGCCAAGCCATTCGCAATCTCCACTCCTCGCAGGGTCGCCATTCCGCTTCTGAAATCAGTCAAGCAAGAGCTCCAGCGCATGGAAGATCTGGGAGTGATTGCAAGGGTGAACGAGCCAACTGACTGGTGTGCGGGGATGGTAGTTGTGCCGAAACCAAACGGGAAAGTGAGGATCTGCGTGGATTTGACACGATTGAACCAGAGCGTTTGCAGAGAGAGACACCAGATGCCGGCAGTGGACCAGACACTAGCTCAGCTGGCAGGGGCCAAGGTGTTTACCAAGCTCGACGCCAACTCTGGATTTTGGCAAATCCCCCTCTCTCCTGAATCAGCTCTCCTCACTACGTTTATGACACCATTTGGTCGCTTCTGCTTCCACCGACTGCCCTTTGGCATTACGTCAGCTCCGGAACATTTTCAGCGCCGCATGTCTGAAATTCTCAGCGGGCTGAATGGAGTTGTGTGTTTGGTGGATGATATCCTTGTGTACGGCAAGACGAGAGAGGAGCATGACGAACGTCTCCACGATGTCCTCCAGCGACTACTCGAGGCAAGAGCGACACTCAACATCGAGAAGTGCCAGTTTGCACAGAGCAGGGTGAATTTTCTGGGCCACATAATCGATACGACAGGGATTCGACCAGACCCCAACAAGGTTGTGGCCATTCAGAAAGTGCGGACACCGGCTAATGTGGGAGATGTGCGCCGTTTCCTGGGGATGGCCAATCAGATGAGCAAATTCTCCCCAAACCTTGCCAACATGACCCAGCCCCTCAGAGAACTCCTGATCAAGGGCAACCAGTGGGTGTGGGATGAACCTCAACAGAGAGCCTTCCAGCAGATCAAAGAGGCCCTCATCACCAGCCCTGTCCTCGCACTGTTCGACCCAAATCTCGAGACGGTAGTGTCAGCAGACGCGTCATCCTATGGGTTAGGGGCAGTGCTGCTTCAGAAACAGCAGTCTGGTGAGCTGAAGCCTGTCGCCTATATCTCTCGCTCAATGACCCCAACGGAGCAGAGATATGCCCAGATCGAAAAGGAGGCGCTGGCCTTCACATGGGCATGCGAGCGGCTAGCCGACTACCTGATTGGTCTTCAATTCCATATACAGACTGACCACAAACCCCTAGTGCCACTATTCAGCTCCAAGCATTTGGAGGAGTTACCAATCCGAGTGCAGCGCTTCCGACTTCGAATGATGCGTTACCGATTCACCATCTCGCACGTGCCTGGAAAAGAGCTCACGGTTGCAGACACTCTCTCACGGGCACCATCTGCAGACCCCACGATGGCTGATCAGTGCCTGCAGCAGGAGGCTAATGCATTTGTGAGCGCAGTGGTGCAAAGCCTGCCCGCAACGGAGCAACGGCTACAGGAGATAAAGCAGCTCCAAGCCGTGGATGATGCCTGCCAAGCAATTGCTCAATACTGCCAGTTTGGATGGCCAGAGAAACACACAGTTGATGCAGTGGTAACCCCGTATTACCCAATAGCAGCAGAACTCTCAGTAGAGAATGGTTTGCTAATGCGTGGCTGTCGCATTGTCATTCCTCCTCCTCTCAGAAAGGAGATGTTGGCCAGGATCCACACAGGACACCAGGGCATTGTGAAGTGTCGAGAAAGGGCAAGACAGTCTGTCTGGTGGCCGGGAATGTCTCGTGAGTTGGAAGGGATGGTGAAACACTGTCCAGAATGCTGCAAGGTGCTGAGACAGAGAGCCCAGCCGTTGATGCCCTCTGTGTTGCCGGACCTGCCATGGCAAAAGGTTGCTACAGACCTGTTTGAATGGAGACAGAGAACATTCCTCCTGATCGTAGACTATTACTCGCGTTATGTCGAAATAGCACGATTGAATCGGACAACCGCAGAGGAAGTCATCACCCACACGAAGAGTATCTTTGCACGACATGGTATTCCAGAGGTTGTCATCTCTGACAATGGACCTCAATATGCGTCAGAAGCGTATGCCACATTTGCAAAGGACTACCAATTCCGCCACATCACAAGCAGCCCGTATTTCCCTCAGAGCAATGGGGAAGCAGAGCGAGCAGTGGGCACTGTCAAGAACCTCCTCAAGAAGGGTGACGACCCTTACCTTGCTTTACTGTCATACAGGGCTACTCCCCTTCAGAATGGTTATAGTCCGAGTGAGCTGCTGATGTGCCGTATGCTCTGTACCACCGTGCCAAGTACGCGCAGTCAGCGAGTCCCAAAGGTTCCTGATGCAGTCTCTCTAAGGGCAAAAGACAAGCATCTTAAGAGTAGACAGAAACTGAATTTTGACAGCCATCATGGAACCCGAGAGTTACCACCCCTAGCACCAGGTGACACAGTGTGGGTCCCAGATCGTGAGTCTGAGGGTAGTGCTGGAGAGGAAGTGGCCCCTCACTCCTACGAAGTGACCACTTCGGATGGGACATACCGCAGAAATCGGAGAGATCTCATTCGTGTGGATCCCCCTGACGGAAACAGGGAAGCCGAACAACCAAACTCTCTTGGTCAAGGCAATGTGACTGAACCAGCTGAGGATGGGGACACACAACGAACGTCCGAAACGCAAGTCCGTCGAAGTACCAGAACTTCCCATCCGCCGAATCGTTACGACCCCAGCTGGTCATGAACTAGTTCATTTGGAACAGTGTTGTGTTAGAACACTCCACCTGAAAAGGGGAGATGTAGTGTAATGTGCATACAGTGATGTAATGTTTGTATTATGTCATGGCTGGATCACGTGTGTATGTGGCTGTAACTGTGTGGCTATTCTATGAAGTAGGCTAAAGTATCAGGTCTGAAGTATCTAGCTGAATCGGCTCGTCAGGTGTTTCTAGCAGAACACTACAATGGCCAGCCAAGGCCTGGTATTATCCATCACGTGAATGATGTCAGGTGGACATAGGGCCCTGGGGCTGGGGCCCAACCGCAAAAATGTTTTAACACTGGCTGACAAAGCTGTACAGAGCATCTGGAGTCTTGACTAGCGACAAAGTGTTTGAACCTAGCCCGACTGGATGACGAACTGATCCAGGACTAACTGAAATGACTATGCCCCCCCTCCCCCCCCCATGTGATACAAAGCCTTCCCATTCTTCACTGCTCTTCCGCATCCGTGTACTATTGTCAACGCAAACCAAAGAACAGAAAATGGGGTGTTGTGGTGACCATCTTCATTAGCCTAATTTAGTTACCTAAATAGCATGTACTACAGTACTTCAGTTTCACCTAGCTCAGATTGAGGTACGGATATCAGAAGTGGGAACAGCATCATCGCCTGACCTATCGCCATCTTTACTTCTTGACTGATCTTCAGCTGTTGACTGTTCGACCTGTGGCTCAATGGTTGTCTCTCCTGCCTACATGTTAAGAGTGAAAGGTTACGAGTGATGAATGGCACACACATAACGTCTTGCACGTGCACTTAAAAAGGAGTTGTTTCATGTTCATTTCCGTAGGCACTCTACATTTGTGTCACCAAAACAATGATTATTTTCCCAGGTGCGGCAGTGACTATCAAGCATGGCCAAGAGAGTCATGCAATCTAAGGTTTCTGACAATGGACTAACAAACACTAGCTGTGAGTTTTCTCGGTAATCTCAGCGTGTCACCTGCTACTCTTATAATAGCTTTTCTCACTCCTGAAACAGTCTTGCGGTGTTATGTAGCTGATGGCTCACTTTCAAAGAAGATGCTTGTCTCTTGCTTTCTATTCTGGCGTAATTCAAGTGGGGCTCTTTTGAGGTGTTCAAAATGGTGTCTTGGGCTGTTACACGCATGCATCAATTCCATCTTTGATCCTGTGGTGCAGGAGGTCTGGTACCAAGGGCCCTTTGGAACAGGCAATGCATACACTTAAGGATTGCAGGTGTGATGAAAACCAGCTCGAGCTGGTTTTCATTACACTCCTGGTAGGGGAAAAATTGTGCCGCGTAAATAATTAATTAATAAACGTTTGACTACTTCGGAATGGCTTACAAAGATTCTGACTACACGGTTGTGATCGCCATGATGCAATGACACAACCACAAAATAATTGTGCTGAAACTCACCTTGGTGGTGGAGATACAAGCGCTTTTGTAGTGCCGTCGGCCGCCATTGCTCGATCGCTCTCTTCGAAGCTCCTTGCAAGTACAGCTCTCACGAAGGCCCCACAAAGATTCTGACCACACAGGTGTGATCGCTGTCGTTCACTGATGCTCACATGCCGAAACTCACCGTGCTGGCTAAGTTGCGAGTGCTGTAATAATGTCTTGTCTTCCTTTTGGTCGTCATTGCTCGCGATCAACTGAGCGTGGTTGCCACGTGGCATGTGCATTAATTGGAACGTATTGCGCTTGCGCTATGGCAGGTTGCAACACGGCTACTTTATGAATGGTACTTGAGAGCACTCTAAATAATTTCTGATCTTCCCTGTATATAGCTATCATGGTACTCACGTGATATGTGAACGAACTGTCACACTTAGCTTGTGCTACCGTTTAACTACATGTGGCTACCAGGAGTGCGGTTGCCCTTCGAAATTTGACAGGAATATTGCCTCACTTTTCAACCTGAAGTACTTCCACTGCAAGTTAACTCACTAACTCACTGACGACAGAAGGAATTGGAGAGGGGAGTGAGTGGAGTTAATTGGAATGAGCTCTAATACCCTAACAATTAAGGGGCGTCATCAAAGTCTCATCATTGTGGCATTTAAGGTGGAGGAGGAAGGAGGGCAAGCTGATGGATCCGATCCTGGTGCTTGGTACTGTAGTGCATCAGGGATTACAGTTTGGCTTTGTGTTGTAGTACAATCCAGCAAGGACCGATATGGATCCAGGTTGATACAAATTCCTTGTGGTATCCCGCAAGCATGCATGCATAATCTGCGAGTAGCACTGGCTACCAGTACTGCAGTCGCCACTAAACACATTAAATTAAAAACCAACACCATTGATTCATTGCAAGGTGCTCACCGAAGCAGGAGGCCTGACAAAATAGGGGTTTTTTCCTCTCTGGAAATCATTCAGAACATTCTTCGCCACTGCGTTGATGTCAGGCTCCCCACCCTGCAAGGAGAACAAACGTACTAAAGAGTCAACCCCATGCCAGAGTGCAATAACACAGAAATCGGATGTAGTAAATAATGTTAACATGTGACTATTTTGTAGGCGTGTTTCCCTTCGCTGCCGTGCTTATAGTCCAGCGGATATGTGAATTAATTGTGGGGAATTGTGCCTTTGATGATACAAGCATGAAATTTGGCACACAGCTAGAGGTAGCCCTAAGGAAGATTTTTGGCTATAGGGCCATTGCCGATTTCGCGTATGGCAAAATGGCAGCCATTTTCCAAAATGGCCGCCACACGATGCTATTTTATCGGTAGCTCAGGTTCTAAACCACCTAGGAACTTTATTCTGATGGCTAATCCTACATTTCCAAGGAGGGGGAATGCAGTGGTGCTATTTGCAACATGCTAGCAACTACCTAATACTGAATTTAACATTGAGGGATGAACAACATAATTATTATGCACAAATTGTAGTACTAAGAAGTAAGCGTCGAGGACAAAGTACCCCTCAAAGGTTGGTAAAAGGCAGATGAGCGAGGACATGTGTGAGAGGGCTGCATGGTCTGAGCTCGCTGTTCATTGCGGTTTGGTTGCGGGACCAGCTCACTCATCGTATGTTGCCGCTTACAGGATCGATGGTTCACAAGGTAAGTTGTCCGGTTTGCTTGTAAGAAGTGTTTTGGATCTCGATATAGCCAGGGATACCTTGAAACGAAGAGTAATATTTGGAATAGCATGTGACTGATTTGTAACACTCACGTGTCATTTTTATTTATCTTTACAGGACAAGATATACCCAACACATATTCTCCAGACCTTTCTTCACCAAGAATGTACGCATGAAAGAGGTCGTTACAGTTTGTGTTCTAGCTGCTTTTGGAGGACAGTATAATTATATGACTATTTGCTGCACGTATTGGAACAAGCACAGCTTGCAGTTACATGTACTGTACTGATATATATGTCGTGTGATTATGTTGTTCTGGCTTGCACACTTATATACCTTGTCTGTAGGCATGAAACCAATTGGCAACGGTGACAAATCCAAATGGCAACGGTGACTTGCAGCCGACAGTCTCTGCAGTCTATCCAACTTCACCTCCCTACTCTGTACCAACTAACCCTAACTTCACACAGAATCTTTTCCCCAAGTCCAAGCCTGCTGCCACTGTAGCAGCCACCGCAGCAGCAACATGCCAACCCACCTCCACGGCCAGTACAATTTTACATGCATTCACAACTGTACCAGCAACCGCACCAGCACCCACCACAGTAGCCACTGCACAGCAGCTACCACAGCAGCCAGCACAGCAGCAGCCAGCACAGCAGCCAGCACAGCAGCCAGCACAGCAGCAGCCAGCACAGCAGCAGCCAGCACAGCAGCCAGCACAGCAGCAGCCAGCACAGCAGCCAGCACAGCAGCCAGCACAGCAGCCAGCACAGCAGCCAGCACAGCAGCAGCCAGCACAGCAGCAGCCAGCACAGCAGCCGCCACAGCAGCCAGCACAGCAGCCAGCACAGCAGCAGCCAGCACAGCAGCCAGCACAGCAGCCACCACAGCAGCCACCACAGCAGCCAGCACAGCAGCCAGCACAGCAGCCGCCACAGCAGCCAGCACAGCAGCCAGCACAGCAGCAGCCAGCACAGCAGCAGCCAGCACAGCAGCCAGCACAGCAGCCACCACAGCAGCCACCACAGCAGCCAGCACAGCAGCTAGCACAGCAGCCTGCACAGCAGCCAGCACAGCAGCCCCCACAGCAGCCAGCACAGCAGCCAGCACAGCAGCCAGCACAGCAGCCAGCACAGCAGCCACCAAAGCAGCCAGCACAGTAGCCAGCACAGCAGCTAGCACAGCAGCCACCAAAGCAGCCAGCACAGCAGCCAGCACAGCAGCCGCCACAGCAGCCAGCACAGCAGCCAGCACAGCAGCCAGCACAGCAGCCACCAAAGCAGCCAGCACAGCAGCAGCCAGCACAGCAGCCAGCACAGCAGCCAGCACAGCAGCCAGCACAGCAGCCAGCACAGCAGCCAGCACAGCAGCCACCAAAGCAGCCAGCACAGTAGCCACCACAGCAGTCACCACTGGTACATGTACACATGCACATTTAATATGGCGACCGTGAACGACAATGCCATCTGTTTAGAAGAAGTGGCTGGAAGGTTAGCTAATGTACATGTAACTAACTGTTCATTATAGTTAGCTGTATATTTGTACCATCAGAGGCAACAGATTCTGAACCCACAGCTGGTATACCCACAAGTGTACCAGCAACCATACCAACCACAACTGTAACAGCAGCCACCGCAGTAGCCACTGCAACAGCAGCCACCGCAGTAGCCACTGCAACCACAGCAAAGAGAAAGACGACCGCGAAGAGAAGGAAGATGGGGCAGATACTAAGTCCCCTCACACCAAGCACCTCAACCACCCCAACCTGCCTCACCCCCCACCACCCCAACCATCAGTGCAGTAGCACTTACAACTGCCATGACAATGGACCTTACTGAGACATGCATAGTTTAAAGTGCTTTTCTTCCTTGTTTTAAGTTTAAGGTGGTGATGGAGTTATGCGAAGATTTCTTCACTGTACCTATGGAAGTATAATTTTACAATGAAATCGTGGCAAATGTTTTCTACGTATGTACTGTGCTTTGATACTACACCTCAGACGTAACTTAACTACATCAATAATAATACACTCAGTAGCATGTTGGAGCAGGACATGGGCTGGTGAGAAAGGACCAAGACCAGGAGCCACCGCGATAGTGTTGTGGATTTAAGGAGGGATTTGGTCTCACGATTAAGAGAATTGGTGCAGGTGGTCACTTATGACTACCTACAGTGCTGTCCACGAGCAAGTTAAACGGCACACGCGTGTCACTCGCGAGTGACTCGCGAGAGACTCGCGAGTGACTCGCGAGAGACTCGCATGTGACTCGCGTGGTAATCGTATAATACTCGCGAGCGTTACAGGCTAACCCGCGAGCGCTACTATACTCGCGCGCGCGCTCGCACTCGACTACTCGCACGCGCGCTCGCACTCGCAGGAAATTGAACAGCGTTTACTTACAAATTCATAGCAGCGCCGCTGAACGGCAGAGTCCTTAGCAACCACACCTTTTCAAGTAGCTGAGCTATTTATACACATTATGATGTCGCTTTTAGCCTCATAGATCAGCTAGAACAAACGTACACGGCAAAAACACGGGTTTATATGACATTTTTCATGAATAAAATGATGATTATTATTATTATTTATTATCACTTTTGTTAACAGCATGCCATACAAGCATTTTCAAGAATACAACACTTCTGTATTGTCATGCTATCCCCATGAACCCCTCATATGACTCCAGGAGTCCAAGAGAACAGACAGGAGCATCACCAAGACAAGGCTACGAAACCGCTTTTTGTAGAAGACTGCACACGCCCTCAAATCCAAGGAATAGAACTCAGAATCTTCGGAGTACAGGGACAAAGGCCACAGTGCCAGGTCATATTTCACCACTGGAGTATCCCCAACCTGCATGAGTGTGTGCATGACAGAATACCTCCATTTCGGCAAAAGTGATGTCAGATGGTGGCCTTCAATAATGCGTATTACGCTACATAACACCTAGCTGTCTCCACTACCAGCAATTCCTCGTCAAATACACTGTCATTAACAGGAGGACCTGGATTTGGCCCTCCTCCACTATGCTCCCCCCCCCCCCCCCCCCCCCCGGAACACACACACACACACACACACATACGCACACATACCATGTCCTCGTCTTTGTCCATTTCCTTGTTCCATCCAAGCCAGCCCTGGAAAGGTACAGTAGCTACGGACTCCCTCTCGTCCGAAATCGCTGTCTAATCCATCGTCGAGGTCGAAATCGAAGTCATCCAGTCGTTCAACAACACTGCTTACAGTATACATGTTGGCCATCTTGAAATTTTTGACACTAAGTGCATTTTTGCGCATTTGCCCTTAGTGCCCCCGCAATGCAAGTAACAGACAGTCACCCTCTTAGTTGTATAAACAAGGGAGGAGTTAAATGTACAGTACTCGCGCGCGCAACAGCAAGCACTCGCGCTCGCGTAGCGCGAGTGCGGGTGCGTACTCGCGAGCGCGAGTAGTGCTCGCACACGCGGACTCGCAACTTTTCTCGCGAGCGTCTCGCGAGTGTCTCGCGAGTGACACGCGTGTACCGTTTAACTTGCTCGTGGACGGCACTGTACGAGATAAATCCTTTCACTGATGGAGTGCCAGGGAAAGACTGGTGGCAGCGTTTTATGAAACAGCGGCCTTCACTCAGTGAATGAAAACCACAGCAATTTCAACCAGAGAGAAGGCCGAAGATGAAGAAATACTCAGAACATGGTCCAACAAAGTGGAGGAGGTGCTATCTACTGCAATCCTTGATCCCACAGACCCGGCCAAAGCAGCTCATCTGCATCCACTGCAACGGTAGAAATGGATGCCACACTCTCCCCTCAAGCTTAATTAGTCACATGGTATCAAACATTACTAAGGAAATTTATGCTTGGACTTCTGTAATATCACAACTTTTTGTTCAGTGATCTTGCAGCGTTCAGTTTTGCAGCTCTGCAATTGATTGGCTGCCAATAGTCTGCAATCTAGCAGAATGTTGCAAGTTTGAACACCACTCCATTCCTTTTCAGGGTGCTGGTTTGGTGACCCACAAACAGGGAATAGGGTCTGGGTGCCGGGGATTGATCCCTGCATTGTCGCTGCAGCGGACAGAAGCACTACGCCAACCACTTTTGTCCATGGCCTTCTGGCCATCCTCTTCACAAAAGGGAACTGAAATGTGGGTGCTTGACAACTCCCACAAGACCAGACACAGTCAGGCTAGATCAAACTAAGGTCCATTCCATTAGACGTATTGGCTATATACAAACTCGGATTTGAAGCAAGATACGCATAGCACACTATACATATATATATAGCCATCTGCGCGATGTTTCACTGGACGACTGTTGCGTGCGTAGCACATTATTTGGCAATCATACCTCGTTGAATGAAAACACTTCCGCGTAGTTCAGCGGAGACATCTACCCGTTCCGACGTGATCGTTGCGCGTTCATATTTACTCGGGCAGCCAGTTGGCCACCTAGCCAGTCACCCAGCTAATGGATGTAACTGGTTGATACTACTATCTAATTGCATGTTCATATTATGCCATACCCTTGCAGGAAATGACAGTCAGACGACAAACCACGGATGGTAGAACTTGTTGAAGGGTTGGGGGTTTACGTTCCTGCTCATCAACTACTTTCTGCCGTTCGAAGTGCCAAGAATTCTTCGTCGGCCCTCTTACGCCAGTTGATGAACATTGTATTCAGTGCGGATGAGCTGGCCAGCAGCAGTGAAAAGGGAAAGGGCAACAGGTGGCCGGCAAGGATGGTGAACCCACTCTTAGACATAGTATCAGAGTATGAAAAACGACGACTTCTCAGGATAGAGAATAGTAAATTGTTGGAAAGCATCTCCAGGGAGGAACTTCCTCTCTGGCTCATCCCATGCATTTGGCCATGCCTAAGGTATGTACATCAGTAATATCATTTTATGGACATGCCCACTGTTTCAATCTACTTTACGAATGAAATTGTTGACTACACTACAGACTTTAAAAGTGACTTTACATAATTATCCTTCCAGAAGCCCAAGAAACACCCCAAATCTCCCAAACAGAAAGTTGAAATCAAACTCAGGATGACAGTTGCCGTGGATTGACCCAAATACTGAGAGCGGCCACAGATTAGGGAAGGTGGTAAGCATCGGCGGAAGGCGGATCACTGCTGATTGGCACATACAGTGGGATATGGAGGGAGTGGAAGAAAAAAGGTCAGAGCATCATGGACGAGTTGAACATGGAGAACGTGTTGTGTAGCATCTCACTCACAAAAGCGAGCCGCCTGCAGCCAAGTACTGTTGCTCAGCTGAAAGACATGTACAGCAAGTTACCTTAACACTTCCGTAACATACATACCATCAACTAGACCTCCGATACACTATTGCACACCCTTAGTACGTACCTACATCTCATATAATATGCCCAAAAAATCATGCAGAATTTTATGACCTTTTCATGGGACTGATACACATGAATTATCAGTTGTTTTTAATACCTATGAAATCCTTATCATATACGCATTGAATCTGAATTGTGTTGTTAAGAAATTCCATGTCAATAACATGGACCAATATCTAGTAGTGGATGGCCTCACGGGTGCCGATTCCATACAAGATGCCATTGAGCTGCAAAAACAGCTCCAAGACCTCTTTGCAAGGGGTGACGTTCTCCTACGAAAGTGGAATTCTAGTGAACCTACAGTGCTGAAGCACATCCCTCCTGACCTCAAAGATGCTCAATCGACACAGCTGATGCCTGATCCTGATCAGTACACCAAGACACTCGGAATTGAGTGGAATGCTAACCAAGATCACTTTCATCTCTCAGTTGCTGATTTTCCCTGCACAGAAAACATCACCAAGCCGAGTGCTTGTGTCTGACATAGCCAAGACGTTGGATGGTTCTCTCCTACAATCATCAAGGTCAAGATGTTACTGCAGCAACTGTGGGAGCAGAAGGTCGACTGGGATGACTCTGTACCACTTCCTATCCATGATGCCTGGCTACAATGGCGTTCCGAGCTCCATCTCCTCACCAACAAGCATCTTCCTCGATGCTATTTCGATAAGAAGTCTCACATCACCTTCGTGGAACTCCATGGATTCTGCGATGCTTCTGAACGTGCCTATGCTGTGGTGATCTACCTCAGGATGATCGATGCTGCTGGCAATGTGCAAACCTCCAGCTAGTAACCTCCAAGACTAAGGTGGCTCCGATAAAGCGCCTGACAATCCCTCGCCTCGAGCTTTGTGGTGCACACCTATTGGCACAATTACTTCACCACGTGCAAAGAGTATTCGAGCTACCTCTTGACTCAGTGTTTGCGTGGACTGATAGTATTATTTTGAATTGGCTAGTCAGAAACCCCAGGAGATTCAAGACTAATGTAGGCAGTAGGGTGTCCTACATCGTAGACCTCATTGGACCCGAGAGGTGGAATCATATGAACGGACTAGAGAATCCGGCGGACTGTGCCTCTCGTGGTCTGTTTCCCTCAGAACTCCTCAAACACGATCTTTGGTGGAATGGCCCTCCATGGCTGAATCTACCGCCCGCAAGCTGGCCCAGGCAGATGTCACTGTCGACCTCAAATGCTAGGCCAACTGCCTGTTGAGAGAATCACTCCTGGTCTTGTATTTGACAAAGTTGGAGTGGACTATGCAGGTCCTGTTTATATCAAGTATGGTTATGTTCGTAAGCCAACTGTCATCAAGGCTTATGTCTGTGTATTCGTCTCGCTCTCCGTTAAGGCCGTACACTTGGAACTTGTTTCTGACCTAACCTCGGAAGCATTCTTGGCCTCTCTGAGACGATTCATATCACGACGTGAAAGCCCTCCCTCATTTGGAGCGATAATGGCACAAATTTGACTGGTGCTGCTCAGGAACTCTCTGATTTCCTTGAACGTCAGAAGACTCAGCAAGATCCCCGAACATGCTCCCCACTTCAGTGGCCTTTGGGAAGCTGCTGTTAAAGCATGAAAACCCATCTCAGACGTGTCACTTCCAATGTGAAACTGACGTTTGAAGAATTCTCCACTGTCATCATTCAGATTGAATCCTGCCTTAACAGTCATCCGTTGGTATCTCTACAATGTGACGAAGATGGAATTGAAGCCCTCATGCCGGGTCATTTCCTTATTGGCAAACCACTGGAATCTCTCCCAGATCCTGCATTCTCCTATCAAACTCTCTCTCTGTTGCGTTGCTGGCACCTATGTCAAGCTCTTGTTCGTCATTTTTGGCATAGATGGTCCACAGAATATATCTCCTGACCCTACTGTAGAGTCATACGTAGATGCTATAACGCATGAAATACTATGTACGATATCTAAACTTTGGATTACACATCAAATAGCTTAGATTCTAGGGCATCCCCTGATATATAACACGTGGTGCGTTTACAAATTACAGGCACCCAAGCAAAAGTAGTATGTTTTTATGATTTTTCCCCCTATTTATAATGGCTGGGAATGGGTTATCCAACCAGAAGCATCCAAGTTGGAGATGTTGTCATCCTTCGAGAAGACATCCTGGTCCCTACTAAGTGGCCATTGCCACCCATGCTGGGAAGGATGGTTTGGTTAGAGTCGTCACTATCAAGACTGCTACTGAAACGTACAAGAGACCTGTCACAAGGATCGCTCTACTGTTACCCTCTCCACTTCAAGATCTACACTTATGCATTCCTTAAGACCATCTGGTCTTGGCCAGTGGTATGTTGGGACTTGCCCATCGTTTACTGGCCTTGACTCAATGCCTAATTACACCTGAGGTCAGTTGTTACTGTTATCTCATTCATCATTTAATTGTCTGTGCACATGGTCATCAGCTCTGCTGTACAGTTGATGATACAGGGTTTTTTTTTTCGGAATCCTTGCAACACTACACTAAAATGCTTAAAGCCAATTGCGTAGACCATTCCATATATGGTGCGCAGGCAGGGCTATACAACTGTACTTAAGCACTGAACTTTGGCCTTTAATTAGATTTCACACAAACCGAGTTTCGACCACAAAATTAATTGTCCACTTAACGCAGCCAGCTGTGGCTGTTGCAAGGGTTTGGAAAAGTCCTGTAATGACATTGAATATGCTAACTTAGTGATTTGCTACTTAGTGCATGCATAGCCTCGTTCCCAGTCCCACGCCCAGCTTTTCGTCGCTGCTTAGTACGGTAAAGCGGGGAGGGCCTGGTACATTTCCTCATGTGAGTGACGTCAAGGGTAGAAAGGGGTAGAAAGACCGGAAGTTTAACGTGGGCGTAGTGGGTCTCAGAACAGCAAGAAGAGCGAAGGTACCAGGTAACACACCACACGTATCTAGCTAGCGGGGGGCGACTGTCATACTCACCGAGCGTTGAACGTGTAGATGGCTGAATAACACGCAAAACGTAGCGTCTTCGTTCTGAAAATTTTGCGGTTTTTCAATTACGTCATGCTCACGTGAGGAAATGTACCAGGCCCTCCCCGCTTTACCGTACTAAGCAGCGACGAAAAGCTGAGCGTGGGACTGAGTACGAGGCTAGTGCATGCACGTGTAGTTTAGATCTAGGTCTCCTCTCTTCTAACCCAAGAACAGCACAGCAACTTGAATGTTTTATTTTTCTGTCAGAGAAAGCTGCTTTGCACTTTCAATGCATTGTGAGAGTATGTTGCATGTAAATTCTGCAAGCAAAATACCACCAAGGGCGCATCGAGCCGCCAGAGGTGGCGAGAGGGCATGCAACTTCCTATAGCGCACGTATAGACGGCGTAGTGCTGAGTGTTACTAAAAATAATGTTTCCAGTTAAGCACGTGAAATTGCGTGCACGGGTGGTTACGGACGTTCGACGGAACGAGAGAATTGGCAGCAAGAGATGGAAGATGAGTGCTACCGATTTCGGTATAGAAACGCCATCCAAGCAATCTCTAGCCCAAGTACTTCTTCTAGTCCGGGTACCTCTCCTACTAGTGTAGTAGGCCAGATTCGGAGAAAGTACTGCCGGATGCAAGCCCAACATTCGCGCTTTCGACAACAGCTCGACGTTTTCTGTTGCGTAAGTTGGAGGGAGGGAATGATAGCATCGAAGGGGGCTCAGGCTAGGTAGCTAGGTCCTCGTCAAAGACGAACGCTGCAGACGGAATGCCAGCCATATCGAAGTAAGTGACCGCATAATTATATAAGGGGCGCGCGTCTACGGATCTCGTGCTTATACAGTCCAAATTTCAATTCTATTTTTAGTAACACTCAGCATTTTGCCGTCTATGAGCGTTGCATGCCCTCTTGCCGCCTCCGGCAGCTCGATGCGCCCTTGATACCACTATGCCCAGTTATGTAAGTGATCATGTAGCATCATTATCATACTCAAGTGTTTAGTATCATGCAAGAAGCTACAGTAGTTGAACCCTATCGAACCGGAAAATGTCAGCTCTAGAGCTGTTGCTAGTGTCTTCACTTTCACACACTTCCTAATTATACCATGTGTGCCTGGGCCTTCTCCCACCCCCCATGGACTGTCTCACAGATCATCCGAGGACAATACTAGCTGTACTCCTGGTATAGGTAGGATAGACTCGCTCTTCACAATGATCCATCAAGTCTTACTCTTTCCTTCAGTGGACTCTGATTGCATCCACCAGCTCGTACTTACATGAAGCTAGCCTCATTCCTAGACAGCTAATTTATGTCTCTCTCCAATTAACACACATTTATTATTGGGACATACTCCCAATGACGTAGGTGACTAATGGGAAGACAAAAGTGCTCACAATTCCACAACCAAGGTTATAGAGTGTCAGCACAGATACTATACTAATCAGAATGCTGACATAATCAGAATCTTTCGGTGCCTTTCATAGGTGCACAAACATCATGTGAAAATATTCCCTCTACCCCCTACCAGGAGTGCAATAACACCTGCTACAACGATATACACACACCTTCAAGAGTCTTCCCATTCTGTTGGCCATCTGCTCCAGGAAGTCGGTCGCACCAGTCCATGAGGATACCTGGTAGGTCTTCTGAAGGTATTCGGGCTTCACCCGCTCTAGCACAGCTTGAATGTGTTCTGAGGGTTCCTTGATGTTTTCAACACGGACCTATGTGAGGAGGTAACAGAGAAAGATGCACATGAATGCCGCGGTAAATCTAGACGGTTTATAATTGTGAGGGTTTTACTCTTGTGGATCTGTGGTCAGCACATGATTGTGCTGTCAGGTTATTTACATGAACACAGTTCAACTAGCCCTGAGTGTAATGAAAATCATGCAGTTTATATTAATTAGACCACATGCATTTTTCAATAGCCACGACGAGAAGTGTCCTGGGGAATACGAGTATCCTCCTGCTGGACTAGCAGGCTTCTGTTGTGGTACAGCTGTTATTCTAGTGTCATTCTAGTGTCATTCTAGTGTCATTCTAGTGTTGGCTCCTTTGATAGTACAGTGAAACCTGCCTTAGCAGTCACCTGAATATGACGGTCACCTGAATAAGGCGGTCACATCCACATTGGGTCAGCTTAAGTGGGAAAGTCCCGAAATTTGAGCCCACAGTCTCCATACTTTACTGTTCTTCTATAGCGGTCACCCGCGTAATGCGTAATGCGGTCATGTTGCTCCACCCCAAGCACGCTGTAATACACTGCCAATAACGGCCACTGAGTGCACGCGTGCATTGCGTACATGCGCACGTGCGTTTAACATCATAGAAAGTGCCAAACTGAACATACAAAAATGAAACAACCAAGCATTTTACTTAATTCTAAGGAGGAATACGAAGAACACCTAAAATTGCAAAAGATTGCAAAAATGAGTAAGTCCAATAAACACATTGGCAAGCCCCAACCCCCAGAGGTTGCTGCACACCTACCCGCAAGAGGTCTGAACCGAAGGTTCTTATACCCCACCCAATCGTCAATGAGCCTCCCTAGCCTACATGGCACCCCCACCAAGGCCACCGAGCCTAGCAAAGTGACTATGGCTTCACAACCACAGTCCTCAGAATTTAACGCAGGGGGAACCCCCCAGCCCCACCCACCTGCCCCAGCTGAACAAGTGGCAAATGTAGTAGGCCATACCCAACAAGGGGAAGGATACGGCCTCCCGACTACGAATGAGAACTGCTGCTGACCTCGATTAGTTATTTAACTTCATCAATTGTCCTTCCTCAACCCGCCACAGGCGGATGGACCAAACAATGGATGTAGAAAACTCCCACCTATTGGAGGACAATTTGAACCCCATTGCGGGCTCCTCTGTCAATCACAACCTGGTGCAAACCACCGTCCCCAGCCCTGACCTTAACAGAAGGATCAGACGAATCTCGATACCGAGAATCAATGTCTCGGACCTGCTTGAAGAGACAGCTATTGAGCCTCTTTCACAGCCCAGGGACGATGGTGCACAGCACCAGTCTCTTTGCTACAGGCAAAGTTCTCTGAGCGAATGAGGGCCTTTGGGACCTCATTGCTGGACATGACTCGCGCCAGTCACTAACGCGCAGGTGTGAGAAGGGTGCTAGTCTCTGGGAACTTCCCAGCGGGGCTGACCGCAAAAATCGCACCAGCCATGCTGAAGCCCAACGGGGACATTCTAAGAGAATGGGAGGGGGTGCACATCGCCTTCTCCATCCGGCTGGCGGAAATTCTGGTCCGCCACTACGACCTACTCACAGAAAGGAACGGGACTTGCAGGGATTCACACAAGAATCCATTCGGGAGGCAATTGAAAATGCCCGCCTCCCGGATTCTGATCTCGGGTCTATCCAGAGATTCTGGGCAGAGGAAAGTGAAAAGGCCTCAGATGAGGCCAAAGGACTCGCAAAGAAACAAACTGCCATCAGGGAGAAGGTGGCAGAGAATAGAAAACACAGAAAGGTGGAGAGCACTGGATCTTCTGCAGCGCAGAGCCCGAACCCGGTTCGGAGGATGACCTGCGGAGACAAATCCAAAAGCTGAAAGAGGACTTAGCCTAAGTGGCTGGAATAGAGGGAGAGGTTGAGGCTAGAGCCGCGGGAGTAGCGGAGATCGTGCCTACAAAAACTACCGGGGCCAAGGAAGCCCCGGCTACTAATTTCCAGGACGGATATCATCTGGCCAGGAGGCCACAGCAGAGGCGAGTGACGAAAATCCACAAGCATATATATCGTTAACCAACATGTATCAGAGAATATCATGAACTTATCTAGTGTGATGAATTGTATGTATTATCCAAGGGATTATCAAAGCCTAACCGGCTGGACCACATTGACTTATTGAGTGATGCCAACAACTTCATTGGAAGGAGACGATGCAGAAGCAGTTATGCCGTTGTTGTTATAGTAATGTCCTGGTGGATGGTTTCTTTACAACTGAGCCATATGATGAGGACAGTTGTAGTACCACTAGTAACTTGCGGAATATCTATGTTGATTGGGCATCCAGTATTACAACTGCCAGTTTTGTGTAATTTCACCGCATGCACAGGTTGACTCCAACTTTGGGTGATTTCAAATGTGAATTGATGCGGCAACTACAAGTTTACACCCGAACAAAAATCAACTGACCATCGTTACAAGCAACTCCAACTCTTTCAAGCAGTCCTTTTTCCTGCCAGCTAGTGCTCGCTGGAACGAACCCCCCTTTGACACTTCAGGAATGACCTCTTTGGCGACTTTCAAACATTTGATCATGCAGCAATAGATTCCCCACTTTTGTTGTTGTTCTTGCCTACTGTCGTTGTCGTCTTGCCATTATTTATAGTATGGTCTCAAGATTCACATTAGCTTCTATTTAGCTATTTTCTTGCTGGCCTGTTGAAATTTGTTTCAAATAGAAAAGAGAAAAAAACAAACAAAAGAGAAAAAAACAAACAGGAGAGACTTCGTTATTCACACTTTTCCCGAATTGATGCCGTATATCTTAACTTTCATACAAATGATCGAGGTGACGTATACCAATACAGCACGTAAGTTATGTAATAAAGCTAACCCTTGCTTTCTCCAGCACATGCTTTCAGTGTGTATATATATATATATATATGCGGGGCTAGCCTCGTTCCCAGGCCGCGTGGAAGGAGAGAAAGCGCTTTCTCTCCTCCCACGTGGCCTGGGAACGAGGCTAATGTGGGGCATGAAGGAATGTCTATATAGAAACTGGACCATGCAATTAAGCTGAAGACACGCCCATTACTTCAGGCGACTTTAGTCAGACACGATGCTTGCACCGCACTGAGCAAACTGAAATATCACAATGTCAGCTGCACCGTGATTGGATCTAGAATAGAGATAAGGGTTGATCAGTGCTGGGGAATTTCAAGGGCTAGTCAACATGGATAATGCATCCTCATTTTCACTACCTCAATTAACCCTTTGGATCAAAGCGGCAAGTGGGCTAACTTGTCTACAAGTCATGCCAGCTGATCAAGTCATGCCAAAGGCATTCCGGACAATACCTTTGTGTTGCGTGGGGGCTCGAATACCTCTGGAAGAATTTCTTTAGCACGTACACTGAACGTGGCAGCTTGTTTGCAGGTGGACAGAGGAGCTGTAGTAGCTGCAGAAGCATTGCAATAGCTGTGAATGGTAGTCTTCCCGCATGCTTAAATTCCATAATGGCGCAGTATGCTCCACACACAGTTACGCTTGCACCATCATACATTGGTTCAAACATCTTTTCATCGATCTCTATGTCCTCGTCACCTTGGCCTTGGTCAGAACTGCCCTGATCGGACTCAGAGTCTGGATTGCCATCATTTGAACTGCCGTGATGCGAGTTGCCATGATCATCAGAATTGCCATGATCGTCCAACATGCCATCATCAGAGTCGCAATCAACGTTATCATCCCACATGCCATTATCAGAGTTGAAATTGCTGTGTTCAATATCAGAGTCACAATTGCTGTTGTGATCGGAGTCAGGATCGTCCCACATCCCGTCATCAGAGATGTCATCGAGAGAATTGCTGTATTCCGAGTTAGAATTCCCAAGATCAGAATTAATGAGATACGCTGCAATCATTGTATGCAGAATCAAGGTTGCCAGCATAGCTCAAATTTGGATTAGGATCACCACTATTCCTATGGGTGAAGAATTCAGCATTAAAGAGGATTCTAAATAGTCCACACCACTTACATGGAAGTCTACTGCTCACTCCTCTTGAATCTCCATAGAGTTGTCTTCGGTATTGGTGCATCTAAACCTGATTTCGCACGTGGGCGCCGACTAGTTCAAAGTTCTAGTGACTGATTATGTGCATGCACTTTGCCTGGAATGTGACGTCATTGCCAAGCTATATTCAGCGGCGTGAGCTCAACGTGTCATAAACCTAACTTACGAGAAGTACTGTGCTGTCTACAACTGTCTTTGGAGTCTAGCAATCTTACAAGATGGAAAGGAGTTTGAGTTATTCAAGTATCGAGGAGATGTCAGACAAGGAAAGCATTGGTTCAACGGTTGGTAGCGAAAGCGACCTGGAGCAGCCAAAGGAAATGACGACAAAACGATCAAGAAAGCTACCTGCTAGATTTCGTGATTCAGCATTTAAATTTGTGGCAGACACGGAAGAGCATCTGGAAGCGAAGATGAGAAACAGTAAGTTAGCTGGTGAACTTGTATAATACCACCGTCGATCCAATAAAGCTTACTGCTGGATCCCTCACCTTGAGAATCGGGAAAAGCTGTTTGATTGCATGCTAATTCTCTCTATATCCACCCAACAATAATTTTACTTCAGCAATTCACTGCGAAAAAGGCTTAAGTGTTTATAGTGGTTCTGTATGGGACGTCACAACCATGACGGCAACCATGCTGTACACAGAAAAGGTGTGTGTAAAGTGCAATCAGACTGGGAAGGTGTTCAAGGTGAATTCAACTGCTCTCACAAGGGGCGTCAATGAGAACATGACGATGGCTGATTTGGTGGAAGGATCCCAACTGCTACTTCAAACAAACAAGAAGTCATACCCTGTCACAGTTTGGAGGATAATTTCTGTACTGGGACAGGTTCAGGCAGTTGAACATTAGTGCGGCAGTATCTTGTTTGCTATGAATTAGAGCTGCCACGATACTGTGTTTTGCCATATGGATATATTGCGCCTGATGTATTGCGATATATCGACAAACAAACCCCTCGTCTTCCACAGCAGATACTCGCTGCATATCCACAGTAATGTAGTGGCCTACTGCTTGTTCCAGTTCCTTTTACGATTGCTAGAGTCAGACGTGGTTGTGCGCGACATAGCGTGGCTTCCAATGTCACCTGCTTACTACTTGATGATTCCGTTGGCGATTTCCTGCTGACCTTCAAACAGCCATCACTCTCACCACACATCGATGAGCTAGCTACAATAGCTTCAAAACTACAGTATACGTACATGTAGTAAACTAGCTAGCGCGCGTAACATGCAAAACTAGCTGTAATTTTTGCCACGAGGTTGAGCTGATGATAATTGTATTGCTTGACCTACTGTCGCGATGTATGGCGATACCGATATATTGTACTGTGGATGTGTAGCTACTCTACAATGTCCTTGTATGTTACAATATAGAGCCATGAAATATTACTCAGGGCTTTGGCCCTTGTGCTATAGTAGTTTTTGATATTAATTCTGCAGCTAAGAAGTGCTTTATCAACTCCTGTCAATCTCTAGATGCTGACATATGGCATGCACTTCAGGAACGATTTCGTCGACCCAACAGTCAGAACATCTGTGATGTACATGTTGGCCGCAGGTACAAGGAGCATTCTTTGTTCCTATCCAACCCCACTAATATATCACTAAGCTTGAACACCGACGGAGTAGCTGTTTTCCACTCATTTCAAAAGTCCCTATGGCCTGTGTGGCTCTCAATTAATGAGCTGCCCAAACATCTGAGGTTAGATTGAAAGTTTACTTTATTACTACAGTTGCACTATAATATAATATTATAGTATGCAATGGGATTGCAATATTGCCATGTCAATAAGTGATATTATGCTACAGAAGCCACATTATTATGCACGGCTAAGCCTGTAACCATATCATTACCCTGCTTCTCCCCTGAAGGAACTTTCTCTGAGATTCTTACAGCGACAAACACTGGGGTGAGAAGGCCTGGGAACGAGGCTAGGGAAAAGTCTACTATTTGCCATCGCGAGAGAGAGAAGTTTAGATTCACATGGTCCTTCAAGCCGGACGAAAGATCCTTTGAACGCTACTCTTCAGATTGACAGGCCAGTGCAATTCTACGAACTACACAATCCATTCCCTGTGTTCTAATTTGGGCTCACTATGGCCAAGGAACTTGGAAGGAAGCAGCGCATTTGTGTGGGTGCACCGAGCATCTGCTACTCACATGGCCAACAGGGCTAAGGATCTGGTAGCTGAAGAAACCCCAGACGCTACAGGGCTGTCACAGCTGAGGCTACTTAGTCTACAGGCGAAACTCAAGCATCTAGATGGTAAGATTTAGACCTTGTGGAGGAAGGAGCTATCACCGAAGAAATTGAACAGTCAGATGGTTTTAAGGAAGGCGTGGACACGGTCCTGGTGCAGATCGAACGTCTCTCAAGATCTAGGACTCCACCCCCTATGTTGTCTCCAACCCCAACTCGCAGGTATTCTGCGGTCAGATCGGAAGTGTCTGGTTGAGTTAGCAAAGTGAGGTTGCCTAAGCTCGATCACCATTCAACCCTTGGAACACAAGGGGGAACTTACTGCCAGGATCACGTTTTGGGATGCAAACTATCGTACAGAACCACCAGACAAGAGAAAGAAAACATTCTAAGTGAACAGCAGTTTGCAAACATCAGTGCTGTAAAGTGTTCAAAAACTTCGCATGGTAACCTCTTGAGTTTTGAAATGTGCTTAAACTTGAGAAATGAATATTTAAAGAGCATGGCACTGTATCAAACATTAAGGGGTGTACAAGCCCCCCCCCCCCCCCCAATGAAACTTACCACTCCTTTGAGGACAATCTCAGTGTCTGTATCACCAGTTGGGTAGACCACACCAGGACAGTCAATGAGGTAGATCCGCCTCATCAGAGTGATGTACTGCCAAACCTTTGGGATGATTGTATGCACAGCATCAGTTACTCCAACAACTGGGCATAATATGATTATATTAACAGAATGACTGTCCCAACACATGAAGTGCCTATCTTTAACCCTTCAGTGACGGCACGAAGCTTTCAACTTGTGATGTTACGTACTCTGGCAATGTCCTTGGGAGATCGAGTGGATGACTGCAGCTGGTATGTTTAGGGCAGCACATACCCAGTTACAACATCAGAGAGCACAAAAATGCTTCCACTGAGTGGTTGCAACTCTACCATAGCCTTTGCTGAACTTTAGTAGTCAGTCAGCTCTGTGCTCAGCTAGCAGCAAGCAACATATCGACACCCACCCGTGCACCCAGATGGGATTCTAAGCACGAGGTAGTGCCCGACAGGCTGTCCTCCCAGCCCAGGCCATTCTTCCAATACAAGCGTGCTTGGGGGCTGCAGTCGCCAGGAGTCCCTGAGTGCTGAACTGGTGGCCCCTTGAAAGCCCAAAGTATAGCTTAGTGCCAAGGATAGACCAGACGATCGTCTAACACCCAAACACGAGAAGTTTTCTACACATTAATCCCACATAACTATTGCAACAAGGTGAGATCATGTATTACACGTGCTCCACAGTACTGACGTTGGACTGACTAAATATCACAAGTGAGAACTTTTCATGAGTACTTATAGCAATAAAACAGTCACCTAATTGGAGGGATATACCCTAACTTTGTATATCTGAGCTACATATGCCCATGGTTACTCAATCATGGAAGTAGTGGTCAAATTTGCTCACCATTCTATTTCATGCTACAAATATCAACTACTGCAACGTTTCCTTACCTTTGTCTCCCCAGCAAGAGGGGCCACAGCGCACACCTTCTTTGACCTCAGTGTATTAATTATGGAACTCTTGCCCACATTCGGGTAGCCAATGAAACCAACACTGACAAGCGAGTTTCAGAATTGTGTAGTGTGTGGTTTGGGAGAGGAGAAATGGCGGGAAGCAAGTACAATTACACGTACAGCAGGTATGCCACACATTTCATACACACCTGATCTGCTTCTTATCCTTGTGTAACTGCAGAGAAGGGAAGAGGACAAACGACCAAATGAATACTTCCAGCTAGTGCCTAGCAAATACTTGACTGGCAATAGCATAGTTACTATATCCTTACCTTCTAGATAACGTCTACTACTGCATCCGCTCTACTTGAGGCACCTCTCCAATTAAGGCACCCTTCTGATACCAAACGATTTTTTCCCACTCTAAGACACAATGCCGTGTATACCGTTGTTTAATCGTTTACTACATGTAATCCCTCCAGAATCTTCTCATGCCTTGTTTCTGAGAGCTAGCTACGTCGTACAGCCTAAGTGACCCAAGGGGTTGACGGCATTTTTGGAATCTACTCTACTGGAGCTTTCGAATGATGAATGCATTACTTACAGTAGCAGTCAATAAAAAGTTTACGTTCCATTTACAAACAACGATCGTTCTACGGTGAGAAACGGCTCACAAAACGGTGTGAAATTATTGCTACGTCAGCGTTTATACGCACTGTTTTTACGGTATACAAGCGTAGTAAAAACTTTTAACGCTTATAGCGGATGCAGCCTATGTCCGACGCTGTTCTACCTGGGTTATGTTTTAGGCCCTGGATCTCTCTCCCTGGTGGTCTTTGTTCGATGTCCACAGCTTACGCAGAACCGGAGATACAGTGGCAATGCGATCGATCGCTTCCGAAAACCCCGCCCACCAAGCGAAAGCTCTTGGAACTTGCACATCCCTCGAAAGGTCAGGCTGGTTTTTAAATATGCCTTATTGGAAGGCCTTAACTATACGCTGGCGTTTGTCCCTTGTCTGTAGCTTACTTGTAACCGGAGATAAAGGTCGACGAACTTGGCTGCTTACTCGCGACGGCGATAATTGCTGACTCAGCAACCGTAGTACGGGCAGATTGCGCATGAACGGAACGGACCGTAGAACGATCGTTGTTTGTAAACGGAACGTAAATTTTTTATTGACTGCTACTGTAGCTATACATAGAGGCAATGTGTGCTGCACTGGGTTAACTATCGCTCAGAGAGTCACATTTACCTTAGCAAACTGCCTGAGCAGGTGAATGAGGGATCCCTTGCCGAAGGCATTAGTGAGGCTGGCATGAAACGCAAGTGTGGGGTACTCCGCAGAGAGAATAGAGATCCAACGAGTCTGTGGAAAAAGAATATTTGTTCACTGTTGGTTTGCTTTTCACATTAAAAGTTTTATACTAATAGCCAACATCATAAAGACAACAGGCAGTAACACTACTGTTAGTTAACTAGTATAACTCTGAACTTTTTCCCACATCTTTCTCTCGTCTCATTAATTAACTAGTTTACAAAGTCGGCTTGAAGTTCATACGTAGCTTAATTAATTAAGCCTTGTACCCAGGCCCCGCCTAAGAGGCTAAAGTATTAGCTAGGTAGTAAATTTATATGACATGGTGCTTTCGTTACCCCCTTGAAGACGAAGACACACGTTGGAGCCACTCAGTCTTTGTCTCCAGTTACCACATGTAGCACTGACTACGCACATTATCTCACTGCCAATGTTCGATTAGCTAAAATGTCTCGTGGTACATGACCAACGTTGCTGGTATTCGTCCAGATAGCTACAGTAGTCTAAGAGTCGTTTTATGATCTCGCCGTATCCTCACATTTGTGGGGACGTACCCCCCCCCCCCCCCCCCCCCCCCCCCCCCACCACCACCACCACCACCACTTTAAAATATTCGATTAAATGCCCACTCCCCACTTTAGGCTCAAAGCAGTGCGCAATGGGGGGGGGGGGGGGGGGGGGGGGGGGTGTGGTGTAATGAGTAACAAGACAGAACATCCTTACAGTGACCCAGGTGGGCACGAGGTCGCACTTGTTGACAAGTAGAATTAGGTGTTTGTGTGCCTTCTCCTTCCTCATGTACTTCTCAATGTATCTTGATCGGGTGCCTTGGGGGTCACGGGCATCCAACACCTGTATAAGGAATATTCAGTATCAATCAAATGGCAGTGTTGCTATCACGGTCTCATATGCAGGGTTTAGTATTCTTATTATTAGGCACAGCTTGTAAGCGAATATTCGCTGTCAGGTGCATGTTTGACTCTCGTCCCAGCTACTAGTTATTAAACGCTGAAGTCTTTTTCCAGAAACTCTGCCACTTTCAATCGTACGAGGGGAAATGCTATGAAATTAAGTGCATCTCACTGCATATTTCCTCCCTGTAGGCGTATGCGCTTAACAACGAGTGACTACAGCATAGAAGGATATAGAGTAAGCGATTGATTATCGGACGACCTGTATAATCGGACACGTTACCTTCAGTCGATACTATAGACCCATCACACTTTGAGTTGGTGATTCTCTGTTGCTTGGTTCTGGAACTACAGCCAGCCAAAGCCCATTTTCGGACCAAGGTATGATCGGACAAATTGATGTATTATCGTACGACGCTCCCTGCTTCTTCTCAGAAGGTACTTTCTCCGAGATTTTTACATTTTCGGGAAGCCTCATTCATGATCTCTCTGCTACAGGATCACTTTTTGTCTCCGTGGCTGATTTGAGCACTAGGGAGTATCACCACATGTCGACCAGAGTCTCCAGGTCTGTGTCGGACAGTGTCGGGGAGTGAAATTTTCTGTGTCGGACAGTGTCGGGGAGTGAAATTTCGCCGTATTTTGGCGTAGGTACACTCTAGTGCTGCGATTCAGATATCCGTAGAATGTGCTGGTCCTCAGCAACACAACGGTACAAGTCCCGTGTGTATACGTTGCACCGTTCCTGAGATACAGCTGTTTTCGATCCTGTAAACATGGTCCACGATAGCAACGACAGTATTTCTGGAGAGTTCTGAGGCAAACGACAATATCTCAGGAACAGTGCACTAACGCGTCCAATTATACAGGTCGTCCGACAATCAATCGCTTACTCTACTTCACTGCTTCTTCAATATAAGCAGTTCATTAGGGTCAGCAAGAGTTTCCGAGAAAGTTTGGTCACAAAGTTATTAAAACAGTTGTCTTACCTGGACCACAACGTCGGAGGAGTCAATGACCTGCGTATGAAAATGAGTGAGTGCAGTATACCAGAGCGGTCACATGGCATACATGAATGAACCTTCGTTGTTCATATATACCATTTGTGATCCCTTGATAAAAAAGTTCGTAAATTGGTGGGTGTGGTTAGAGTCACGAATATGGCTGAAATGGCCTCTGGGAGCAGTTTCAAGCCCAACAGACCGAGGGAACAGAAATTATGGTGTATTTAATGGGCTCAAGAGGCTGAAAATGATTTCCAGAATGTAATGTATTGCTTCTGGTAGCAAGGCCGACTTTAATTGGCAATAGAATAAGTCTGACAGCATTGAAATACAAGGGCTATATATACTGTGCATGTACAATAAGAGTTGTTCATATGCATCAACTGCAATTAGTCCACCTGTCGGCCGCAACATCAAAATAAGAATAGCTACATCAATACATTGTCTCATTGTCTCAAACTCTACATTCTCCTTCCCTTCTAAGTTTATGAGTGATATCTGTCCGGTGGTTTCCGCATTCTTTGGGGGTATCGTCTGACAGGAGATGATGTAGGCATAGCAGTGGTTGGAGGAATCACCGGTGGAACCTCGCAGGCTTCCATCGTTGGAATATTTGCTGCTGGGTCGGATTCACTTTCTGTGGTAAGTTCCGGTGATGAACTAGTACCAGCATCCAGTGGAAAATTGGATAACTCTGGTTGCTCGATCTCGGCTGAATCTGATTCAGCTGTGGGTACTACGAACGAAGTGTGATCTTGTGGCGTATCAGTGGTTTCATGCAGGTGATCCACATGTCGCTTCCAAATTCGACCCTCTGAGACTTGAACCAAGTAGGTTAGTGGACCCTTGCGTTCAATGAGGGTTCCAGGGACCCAACGTGGACCCGGACGTAGATTGCGCACCATGACCCTTTGCCCAACAAAGAAATCTCTCTGACGACAGTGCTTGTCAAAGTTCTGCTTCTGTGCAGACTGACTGGAGGAAACAATGTCCTCCACTTCTGGACGCAGCAGGTCGAATCTTGTTCTGACATGTCTCTGGAGGAACAGTGAAGCTGGTGCAACCTGCGTTGTGGCATGAGGAATGGTACGATACGAAAGGAGGAAACCCATCAGCTGCTGGTGGAAAGAGAGTTCAGGATGCTCACTTGCCTTCATGGCTCTCTTAAAAGTCTGTACAAATCTTTCTGCCAGACCATTTGACGACGGGTGGTATGGGGCACTGCAGGTGTGCTTAATACCATTGCTCTTCAGGAACTTCTCAAATTCAGTGGATGTAAATTGTGGTCCATTGTCGGACACCAACTGCTCCGGAAGGCCATAAGAAGAGAATAAACGACGAAGTTCCAGGATGGTGGCAGATGAAGTGGTTGTCTTCATTTCAATGACCTCGGGCCACTTGGAGTGGGCATCCACCACAATTAGGAATTGTCTTCCCATGAATGGCCCCGCATAGTCAACATGGACACGCTGCCAAGGTTTTGCGGGCCAGACCCAGGGATGGAGTGGAGCTACTGGTGGTGCATTTTTCACAGCTTGGCACCTCTGGCAGGACTTGATTAGGCATTCAATGTCCTCATCCAACTTGGGCCACCACACATAGCTCCGAGCCAGAGCCTTCATTCTGGCAATGCCCACATGAGATCTGTGCAGCTCTTCCAACACTTGATTCTGCAGCCGCTTGGGAACTATCACCCGAATACCCCACAGCACACACTGATTTTCCAGTGAGAGTTCATCCCGACGGTGGTAGTAGGGTTTCATGCTTTCAGGAACATCAAGTGGCCAGCCTCTTTGTGTGTAGAGTAGGACCCGGCTCAGGAGAGGGTCTCGTCTGGTTGCTGCTCTGAGTTGAATGTGTGTCATCGGCAGGGCCTCAATCTGCCTGATCGAGAAAACGTCAGAGTCAGGGAGACGGTTGTCTTGTGAAGGAGGAGACGGCATGGACGCTGATGAGACAGGGAGGCGTGATAAGCCATCCGCATTAGCGTGGGCCTTTGTCGGCTTGAATTGAATTTGGTAATCATAGGCTGACAGTATCAGCGCCCAACACTGCATTCTTGCCGCAGCCAGTGGTGGTACACCTCTTTTCGGTCCAAAAATGGTGGTTAGAGGTTGATGGTCGGTGTACAGAGTGAAAGGCCGTCCGTAAAGGTACTGATGAAACTTGCGCACTCCAAACACAAGTGAAAGTGCCTCTTTTTCCAACTGAGCATAATTCTTCTCCGATTCTGTGAGTGTCCGTGACGCATAGGCAACTGGACGCTCAGTTCCATCTTCACAAACATGAGAGATAACGGCACCTATTCCATATGCAGACGCATCAGCAGCTAGGCGCAGTGGCAACCCAGGATTATAGTGTGCCAGGACAGTAGCAGAGGTCAGCAACTCTTTAGCCTGTTTGAAAGCCTTCTCGGCTTCAGCACTCCACTTCCACTTCGTATCCTTACGAAGGAGCGCATTCAGTGGGTTGAGAGTTGTTGACATGTTAGGAATGAATTTCCCATAATACTGCAGGAGACCCAGGAATGAACGAAGTTGCTTCTGGTTCCTGGGTGTTGGTGCAAGCTGGACTGCTTCCACCTTCCTGGGTGTTGTGTGGAGTCCCTCACCATCAATTCGGTGCCCCAGATACTCCACCGATTCTTGCAGGAAAGAACACTTGCGACGTTTCACTCGGATACCATAATGTTGGAGTCGTCTGAGGACCTCCTCCAGGTTCCGCAAATGCTCCTCCTCGGTATCTCCAGTAACCAGAATATCGTCAATGTAGCAGACGGTGTGTGGTATACCCTGTAGAATGGTATCCATCGCTCGCTGGAAAATCGCTGGAGCCGAGGCGATGCCAAACGGCAACCGTGTATATTGGTAGAGGCCTTGATGGGTGTTCAGCGTGAGAAAGTGCTGAGAATCTTCCTCCATCCTCATTTGTTGGTATGCCTGCGAAAGGTCCAATTTTGAGAACCTCTGACCACCTGCAAGAGAAGAGAACAAATCATCTGGTTTAGGAAGAGGATATTGATCTACTTCCAGGCTGGAATTAACAGTGACTTTGTAATCTCCGCACAGCCGCAGGCTTCCATCAGCTTTGGGTACTGGCACCACAGGTGCTGCCCAGTCACTGTGACTGACACGTCTGAGAATGCCCTGCTCTTCCAGCCGATCCAGTTCCTTGCCTAGGGACTCCTTGAGAGCAAAAGGTACGGTCCGAGGCTTGCAAAAAACTGGTTTTGCTCCAGGGCGGACATGAAGCTTGGCTGTAAAATGACGCATTGTGCCCAGTGACTCATCAAACACTTCTTTGTAGCGGTGCAACAATGACTGGACTTTGGCCTGTCCTTCGTCTAGAGCAGTGAGGCCAATAGTCTTCCAGTCCAATTGTATGCACTGCAGCCAGTCCCGGCCGAGTAGGGTAGGTCCTTTGCCAGCCACCACCACCAAAGGCAGTGTACACGACTGTGAGCCATACTGCACTTTGACATCCAGATGACCTGCAACTCTGATAGGTTCACCTGTATACGTTCTAAGGACCACAGTTGTCCTTTTTAGAGATGCGTCAGGAAACATCCTCCTCTGTGTGTCCTCAGAAATTACTGACACTGCTGCTCCAGTGTCCAACTCCATGGTCAGAGGTTTTCCATTTGCCTGCACATCCACTGTGATGGGGTGACCCGTTCGGGATCCCAATGTCAGCACTGGTAGACCAGAGTCAGAGTCTCCACTCTCTTCTGTCCCACTGGCCTCTGGTTCCAACTGCACCCACCTCTGACTGTGGGTAGTAGCTCTTCTCGAGCTCGACATTCTGTCTTTAGAACGGCAGGCCCTGGAGATATGCCCTTTCTTGCCGCAAGCGTGGCAGATAGCTTCTTTGAAACGGCATTCCTGAGCCGTGTGATTCTCTCCCCCACATCTGCTACAAGGAATATTCCTTGCCTGCACCTTCGGAAGTTGACGAGACACTAATTGAATCGGCGTGTCGGCCCCCTTAAGTTGCTGTGCATTTCTCTCCGCGGCTTCCATTGACTGCGCAACCTCCCAGGCTTTAGCGAACGTCAACTCATTCTTGGAAAGTAGTCGCCGCTGAATGGCCTCGTTTCTAAGACCACACACCAGCCTGTCTCGGAGTGCGTCTTCCAAGTAGTCTCCAAACTCACAATGAGTACTGAGCCGACGAAGTTCCGCGACGTAGTCCGCTATGGTTTCTCCCGCAGCTTGATTTCGCCTGTGAAAATGAAACCGCTCGGCAATGACTATTTTCTTCGTCTGGAAATGGCTCTGGAGTGTAGTTTTTAGCACATCGTACGTTTTCTCACTTGGTTTTTGCGGCGCGAGCAAGTTTCGGAGTAGTGAGTAATTCCTGCTGCCAATCAAACTCAAGAACATCGGCACACGCCTTCCTTCGGCTATTTCATTTGCAGCAAAGAAAAGTTCAATTCTCTCCAAGTACGCTGCAATTGACTCACACTCCGGCTGGAACTCCTCTATTTTCCCAAATGTGGCGGCCATGGCGCAGTCCGCAGTCTTTCAGAGGCGGGTTGACAGTCTACCGGTCTTTACTGCGCACTTCGGCTGCGGGATCCCATCCTCGTTGCCAGTAATGTAATGTATTGCTTCTGGTAGCAAGGCCGACTTTAATTGGCAATAGAATAAGTCTGACAGCATTGAAATACAAGGGCTATATATACTGTGCATGTACAATAAGAGTTGTTCATATGCATCAACTGCAATTAGTCCACCTGTCGGCCGCAACATCAAAATAAGAATAGCTACATCAATACATTGTCTCATTGTCTCAAACTCTACACAGAAACACTGTGGGTGGGTGGTAAGGCCTGTTTTACAGACTGAGGTAGTCTGCCTACAAGGTTTGTGGTTTGGCTGCTATACACAGGTTTCACTTTATCATCACAGCCACTTACATACACTCTCATTAGTTACCAAAGGGTTAACTCAGGCACTGAGGATCTGCAGCAAGAGCGGAGGGGGGGGGGGGGGGGGGGGGGGGGGGGTCAAACCTTAAATAGCTCATTCCAAATTCTCTTTGATTGTCCTTTGTTGAATATACATTCCCGCATTTCCGCCCTGCAAACAAAGCAGTACATTGGTAACTTATGAGCGCTGCAAAGGCTCCTGGCAACTGTTAACACTACAGTATATATTCTGTACCCGTACGTTACACAGTCCATCTGAGCACTATACATAAAGGCCTGCGTTGCTTTGATATGCCAATCACATTTACTTGCAACCTGGAATACAATTTCAGCATACAGGGTACTGCCACATATCTACTTATTTCTGTTGGAGTACATAGCACAAACTAGCCAGCCTGTCTGAACAGAGAAAGAGGAAAGAAGGTACACGGTATTCATTGCAAACCTGTAATCAGGATCTTCTTGAACAAGGTCGCTGTCTTTCTCTGCTTGGTAGAGTTCTACAAAGTAGGGACATGTTGATGCAAGATGCTTAGCTGAAAGACTATGCTTTCATGCTACAGATGTGAGTTTTGTATGTTCAGCTGGCATACGTATCTTCAACCATGGATAGTCGAGTGCAGGGAACTGGATTGGAAATGCACGTGCCGCCCTATTCCTAATGTATAGAGTGTCGGCATTGAATAAACGTTTCTCTGGTGTTTGTAGTACCTCCGGTGCCACACGGGGACTGTTCTGAGGGTCACCTCTTGCATCGTTGGATCGGCCTTCAACTGGTATATGCCCGTTTTGCTCCTGAGTCAGAGATAAAAGCTGTCAAAAAATGGATATATCCCTAAAATTGCGATATCTGTGTAGTTTTATATCGCTGGTGCCATACGGGAACTGTTCTGAGGTTCACCATTTGTACTGTTGGATCGGTCTTAAACCAGTGTATAGCCTGACAGTCCTGGCTTGGAAACTTGGATTCAATCTCGTAAATGTGTGTTTCCAATCCAGTTCGAATCCCTGTGTTCTATTATCCATGGTGGTTCAATTTTTGAAATTCAACAGCTGCAAACTCGCACAATTAAACTGTGCATGATGCAGCTGAAGTTGGCCAATCGTTATAGTGCAAGAAGGTAAGCAAAAATCAATCACTCTACTTAGGTAGATGTAGCAATGGAACTTCACCTGCAGAATGTTGTGCTGACTCAGCAAGGCCCTACAGGTAAAGAGGACAGCAGAAATTAACAGCGGCATATGTATTAGAGACCCCACCCACCACAGTAGCAGCTAGAGCGAATCAATCCCCTCCCCCCTAAAGAACCTTGACAGTCATGGATCAATCTCCTCCCCCTTAAAGAAACCCTGACAGTCACATACATATACATGTATGTATAGACACACGAGACGTTGAGCGACTGCACACAGGCAGGAGCATGCACACACGATCTATTGCTAGGTCCCAGCAATCCCACCTCAATGTCAGCTGCTGACACACGGGGTCTCTTCCGCTGAGACTTGGGACCAAAAGTGGTATCAAAGCTCTCCGTGTCGAGCAAGTGAACTCGGGAACGCTGTGCAGGAAAGCGTGTGCAAGTGTGTGTGATACAAGTGTTTGTATGAGGATGTGTCGTCATACAAACACTACAGAGACGTCTACTAAACATAGACAGCATGATCAGCAGTGAGAGAGTAAGAGATCCACGTAAACTTGCACTGCCTGGTTTACACTCTTCCACTCTTCTGTCGCCATCATCCTACGTACTACTGACTGTACGTGGATCCCTTTCTCTCCAAAGCTTACTGCAGAGTACATGTACATACCGTAGTCGTGCGTTATTAGGCGAAGCTCACTTATAGGCGCATATTCGCTGTTAGGTGCAGGTTCAACTCTCGTCCCAGGTACTCTCTGTTTAGCACTGCAGTCTTCTTCCAGAAACTCTGCTATTTTCAATCGTACGGAGTGGAAAACAGCTATAATTTGAATTGAAGCGCACTTCCTATTTGAGGAATGCTATATTCATTATTAGGCACATCTCGCTTATAGGCGCATATTTCCTTCCTGTGGAGTTATAGGCGCATGCGCCTAATAACGCGCGACTACGGTAGGTGAGTGGCTTAGCAAAGCCATTCAGAAGAAATGCTTGGCATAGAAAGCCCACTGAGGTACTGTACTGTTCATACTTTACTTTGAACTGGCTTTTACGAAAGCCGAAGCTAATGAAAGCTTGCGAATGCGTAATAACTGGCCAGGACTATACATGTATGCAGGATGAGAAAACACTTCCCTTTGATCTTAGAACTACAGAGAGCTATCATAATGCAAGCTTGTGTCCTACAACGTATCATCAGCATACCTTGGAGGTTTCTTGCAGGAGGGAAACAGGGAGACCACTCTGCTTCATTACAACCTATGCATGTGAATGCAAATGGAGAAATCCAGTCAGTTCTTCTCGCTGTGACACTTTGGATTCAGTCAGTCACATGCATGCACGCGCAAACACACACACGCACACACATACATAGTACACACACACACACACACACAGGAGCATAGGAGTATATCCACCCCACGGAACCATGTGTGTGGTCTGCAGCATTGTGCGAGGCTGGCCAAGGCCAATGTGGATAACATGTGATAGATGATGGGAGTGTGGTCAACTGGGAATTTCCACTTCCTGTCTAGGGAACTAATACACGCAACCTTCTGATTTGTCAGATCTGAGCTGAAACATGAGGTTTGACTCTCATTAAATGTCCAATACTTGTAAGTGGAGATTATTAGAAAGGCCGACCTTCAATATCTTTCACATGAGTTGGGCTGCTATGTTACATTCCTAACTAACAAAATGACGACACATGCATGTTGGGACACTTGTTGTATTGTACGTCCTGAAAGTCCTTGAATGCACACTTGAGGTGCCCTCATGAGTACTCGCAAAATAGCTTGCGCATCGCTTGTACGTGCTTGCATACTAAGTGCTTGTGAGAGCGCGTGGGAGTGCGTGCATGTGTGTGTGCGCGGGAGTGCACACATACGTGTTTGCAATGACTATTTTTCGCTAATGAAAGAGAAGTCGCGAGCGGCACAACGAGGACTCGCGACTTTCATTCAAGGACTTTCAGGGCACTATAAGTGACTACAGATACATATACGTATCCTGCTGATCACAGGTTCAAAGTTCAAATGATGTCAATAGCTAGAAGTGGATCATGCAGTACCCTGTAAGGGTCTTTCATCGCCTTTCCCATCTCATCCTGGAATGTTTGGAGAGCACTCTGGGTAATAGTTCGAGTGTTTCCTAGGGAAATAAAAACAAGACAAAACATGTCAACTACAGTACCGCAGGGTGAGTTATTTCACAAGGTCTTTATTCTGTGTTTAGCAGACCCCTTATTGACACCATCCCTATGAGCTGCCCTCAGAGAGCAACTGATATGTCTAATAAAAGCACAGATTTGAAGCGCAAAACCCTCAGCGCAACGGAGTCATGATACTGCATCAAATGTACGTAGCAACATTGTGATCAGCAGTTCATTTGTGTGTACTGGGTGAACACGTACAACCGTCCAGCCCACGTCAACGTAAATACGTACGCAAGTCAGTAGAATATAACAGAAAGTACGTATACGGATAATTGCTAAGCGAAAGACAGAGACTGCGTCGATGAAAGATAAAAAGATTGCCTCGTATTGTGGGTTGCGTTTAACCTACCGTTAGCCATTCAAACAACTTTAGAAGCCTCTGTTGTCTAGTCGCTGCAATAGTGCAGGAAGAGGTTGCGGTAAGCAAATGATGCCATAACTTCTGAACGAAGCAGAGACAAGACTTAACACAAACGTTAATGAGCTCGAGAAGAGAATCTCTCTAACCCAAGCAAGAAGGGATTTCCCCAAGAATGTTGCAAGCCATTTCTACAAGAATCAGAGGAGAAGAGAAACCGAATGAACAAACAAACTAGAGGTGGGACGAACGTTAGTACATTCAGATGTTCGCTTGAATAAAGCTAATTCTTCACTGCAGGACTACAATGCCGCAGTTAGAGCTACGGGTGAAAATGGATCGTAGAATTTGCTCACAACATGCATGCTGTTCTTGGGTCATATCTCATGGTACCCAGAACCATTTCCAGAGCACTTGAAAAATTTCAAACCAGCCCGCTTCAACAACAACCTGAAAGACATCCATCACTTCTGAAAGGGAAGTCACCAAGGGCATTCATGATGGATGGAAAATGTCAGCTGGTGTTCATTAGTCCAGAGTCAATCATCAGCAACCTCATCTGGAGAGAAACGCTACGGGCACCAGTGTACCAAGAAAATCTTGTGGCGTTTGTGTAGATGAGGCACATTGTTTCTAAATGGTGAGTATTAACAAAGAAAACCTCTGCTTCAACGTTGCAATACACCAACGTTATAATCTTCCTGCAGGGGATGTAAGAAACTATAACTAACCGCGAGGGGGTATCCAAACACTATGAGCAGCACAGGAGATCAGTAGCCTCATTCCTAAACAGGGCACATGAGTAGCTGCACGTAGACTACAGTCCTTCGGCCTAACGTATCACTATGTTACAAATCTGTATCTGTCCTCAGGCTCACTCCAAGACTGTGGGCGGATCATCCACTGGAGGGATCTTGGACGGGTAGTTCGCACGGCTGATCTAAGCTTCACTGACTGTGTTGATTCAAAGCAGGTGGAATTCCACGCGGAAGTTCAACAGAGCCAAGAAGATGCTGCGACAAAGGCTGTGAAGCGAGTACGAAGCAAACGCCAATTGTTTACAAACAGAAAGGCAATGAAGAACAGGCAACCTTCATCGCTAATTAAAAGTGGAGGAAACCATCATCGAAGTGGAAGCGCAGCTGGCCAAAACTAGGCCCCTGCCAGCACTGGAGTGCGAGCAGGACGCCTTGTCGCAAAGTAAAAAGTCGCTGCTGGAAAGGGACAAACTGATAAAAAAATGCTGATAGGTCTGAGTTCGGCTGGGGAATGGTGGCCAAGTATACTGGCTGATGAACTGGCAGAGGACAGCAACGATGAGAAGCATTTGGAGAAAGCGGAGAAGGCGGCAGAGCGGAACACAGTGAAGCGGAAGAGAAAGCATACAGAGCTTATTAGCCTTCGCTGCGTTTTGCGTTTTGATGAGCTTTCCAAGTTGTGCTGCTGTGACATCAAATTCTCCCTCAATAGCACATAACTTTGAGCAAATCCAATCAGTAATACTACCACGCTTTTCAAGCCTGATACAATCCTACAAGTCTCTGTGGGATAAAGTGCTAGCTCGCGAGGCCTATTTTGGAGAAGAGGTGTTGGCACAATGCACAGTCAGTGGCCTCAGACAGCTCTCAGCCTTACCTCTTGTAGAACTCAACCAGCTGAAACAGACTATGCATATACGATTGTCCGAGTTTTGGGGTAACCCCATCGAGTTTGAGTCTGTGTGGGCATTGTGTAGTGATGCCGTTAATCAAGCTAAGCCGCCTTGTAAACATGCTCTGTACTCTGACACTATACACCTATCCATTACGTACATACGTACAACGTTGTACATGTTATTGCAGATCACTTATATATACCTGCTGTTACAGCACTTCTACGTACATGCATATTCTATACAAGGCATATGCACCACATAATGTGATATATATGTGTCAGACGCGAGTAGAAATCGAAGTTTACGTGCGTGACATCATTTCCAGGAAATGAGGCTTGAAGATTCCTTTCCTCTAATTCAACGTAAGTTTCCGCACGTGGTTGTAATATGAAAATCAGCTAAAAATTTAATTTCTATAGCTCTTGCACTTTTTGACAGTGCTTGTCTGGTGAGTATAGGCCTAGGGATCGCCGAGATCGACCTGATTACAAATGACTACTCCAACTAGAGAGGACCATTTACCTGATACTGAACCCAGGGCAACTTCTACACCGTCAGGTCGATACCAAAAGCATAATCCGAATAATCTGATACGATTTTATTGTAAACTTCTTCAGAATAGTCGACTAAATCTAATTTATTGACCGCCAATAATACCTTTTTCCACATAGTTGCTGTTGACAATAACATTATTGCCCCAAGTGGGAATCAGTCGCACCCTTGGGGGGCAGCCCATAGTGGGGACCGGCCCATAGTGGGGACCGGCCCATAGTGGGGACCCCCCCCCCAACACCACAAGGGACCATGATAAAAATAAGGTTTCATTTGGGGGGGGGAGGGACATTCTCTCCCAGGCCCTTGAATCTTAGCCGCCCCCACTGTTGTGTGTGAGGAGGGGGGGGGGGGGGGGGGGGGGGGGGGGTTCAGGCCAGCCGGGCTTATGTTAAACTCCGCGCGCGTCTAACTGTACTTAAATGCTCCTGCTGCACTGCAACATTAATTTCATTTCTCTGCGCTAGCATTGAGGATTTGAGGACATGGCTGAATACAATCGCGAAGCTGCAGCTGGGCGCCGCCTGAGGCTCGAAACTAGTACCGATGGACTCGCGGCTCCCCGCGGCTGTAGTACTGTACCTGATGATCATGTAGATCCAAACAATCTCCTTGGAGGTAGGGGGGCCGCCGAAGATTTTGCAACAAGTGCAACCGGTGAGTTTCAGAACAGGGATTAGGGAGAACCTGTTTGATGCCCACGGGAACTATCGCCACTGTCATTACTGTATTCTAGCTTACATCAACGTCCATTCTGAACGTCTATCCAAGCAACGCAAGATAAAACAACAGCAGGCACAGGAACCCATACACTGGTTGAATAGGGAATATCCAGGTTGCCAACTTCCCGACGAACTGGCTAACGCCACAATGACTTTCCAGCGCATTCTGAAGCCAACAGAGTATGACATTGGGATGGTGTATCGGGTCTCTGAGTCAGTTCATACTTGCCAACCGTCCCGGAATTTCCGGGACTGTCCCGGAAACTGACCTTTTGTCCTGCTGTCCCGGAAACAATCAAAATTGTCCCGGAAATTATACACGTGGCCTAGGCGTTTACTACGCGTACATGCAAGTCTGTCTGACAACTTGAACTACTAGCTACCTGCAGATGAGTGCCAGTACCAGTGGGTCAGAACGGTTAGAACCGGTGTCCAAGAAGGCCATGCAAGTGGCATCCCGATTGGAAGCGCTATAATGTGTCCTCAAGCAGAAAGGGAGCCTCTTTCGTCCGTTGTAAATTCTCTCCAGACTACCCTAGTAATGCTGCTGGCAGTGGATCAAAATTGTCCTGCACAAGACAGCAAAATCCTGCAAAATAAGTGAAATTTTCCTGCATATACAAAACTCAGGGTTGGGAAGTATGTCAGTTGCCATACGAGATTTTGACGATGAATACACCGAGTGGGTCATGAAAATCACAAAGTTCATTGTGTATGGCCCTACATTGAACAGATATCACTTCTTTGTGGATGGGCAGTATTATGCTGCTATAAGCTTAGAAATCGATCTGAGCTTGATATTGACACCTGGACCAATGAACCGAAGATGATCCCAAAGCACTATGCACAGAGGTGTGTCCAGCCTGTAAGACTGGTGGATCGAAAGGTGATTCTCTATCCCGAGCCAGCAAGAAGAGAAAATCCCAGACAAATTTCTTATCATTGACTCCACTTCTCCCATCGTCCTGACAAGTGTCACTGTCCCACATTACCCAGCAACCGGTGAAGTTATCAAGACCAGTAGCAATATGCTAATTCTCGTCACAGCTGTTACCGATGCATCACATTCATACACTGGCAATGAGAAATGAGAAAGATAGATGTTGAAAGAGAAAGGCTCACTGACCATGTTTTGATGCCAGAGGGCCCCTCCACAGGTTTTCATGCATGGTGGAAGACGTTGGATGCAGCAGCATCAGTGATCGTCCGCTACCCACACGAGAGGCATGGACTTGGCGGGAAAACCTCCAACAGGGCTAATAAGATCTGATGTGCAACAAGTAATTTAGTATAACGATGTCATTGTCTAGCCTCGTTCCCAGGCCCTGCCCCGCTTTTCGTCGCTTGCAGTACGGAAAAGGAGGGAGAGCCTGGTATGTTTCCTTGCTTCTGTTTATTGAAGTTGTACGGCAGTAGTCCCATCATCTAAGCGCATCTGCTGTTCGACGATTGCCTTCATCTCCGAAGTTACGTTCGACGGACGACCAGAGCCCGGGTTTCTTGCAATGGTGCCAGTGTGTTGGTATCGCCGGATAAACTTGTCTATTCCACGCCTGCTTGCCCGCATCCCTTCTTCCTGAAGCAGCTTGCTGGGGCTTATTCAGCCAGGCTTAGAATCCTCTGTTTCTTGTAGTTTGTATACCGTATAATTTCGTACCTAATATTCATTTCAATGTACAAATTGATTAGAGTGTGTAAATATTTCCAGAAACGGGGGGTGCACGAATAATTGTACAAAGCGGTACGGGACTACCACAGCACAAGCTGTCGAAGCCGAATGGAAGACAAACAAAATTATTACAGCGCTCAGAGTTTTGTCACAAGGGTAAGTGCCAGTACAGGACGGCGATCACAACGGTGAAGTCAGAATCTTCACGGGCCTTTCCCCTGAGAGCTGACAGTCGAAACGTGTGCTTGAGCTATGGCGGCCAGCCCAAGAAGTACACCTGGACAACGCAAATGGCTGTGCTGCTGTCTTTCTTCCAGAAACGCAAGGGCCCTTCACCTCCTCCGGCTCCACCCTCGCCACCATCAGCCATGATAAAACTCACTTTACTTGTACGAATAATAATACGTATACGAATTGATAGGGGGTACGAATTATACGGTACACCATCTTCACAACACCGCACTTACTCAATTTGTACCGTAAACGTAACCATTTACATGGTAAACGTAACGTAATTTAACTAGAGTACGGAAGTGAATACGCAATCATTACGCCTGAATTACTTTTACGGTATCACTGTAGTGTGCACGTAATTACTACTGCTACGTTACGGGAACTTTATATGTTACAGTTATATCACGCCTAGGAGGGATGCATCCGGTTTACAGTCACGAGCACGAGGGCGCGAAGCGCCCGAGTGCGAGTGACTGTAAACCGGATGCATCCCTCCTAGGCGTGATCTAACTGGCTTATCTCACGTTAATTACTGTGGCTACGTCATACTGCAGCACGGTTGCTACGGAGCCTCCTTGGTAACCGCTTGCATCACACTGCAGCACGGTTTAGTCTGGCTTCATCAGTAATACTGCAGCAAGGTTGCTAAGGAGTCTCCTTGGTAACCGTGCGTCACACTGCAGCACGATTTAGTCTGGCTTCATGAATTCAGTAGCTAGCTAGCTGGAAACCGGTATAATTTACTGCAGGAGTGTATTAGCTTTGAGGTAGCGTTAGCTGAGTATGGCTCTGATCGAAATTGATATAGAGAAGCAAGTTAGAAGCTGTTCGCGCCAATCTCACAAGCGATTTGGGTCTATCGCTCCTGACGGGTGGAGCGACAGCGACTTTGAGAACAACCCCCGTGCTGCGAATAAGAAACTGTCAATTCTCGGTGACTCTAAGCGTTTTAAACTTGCGAAACCGAAGGAAATCGACGAGTTGAAACGGCCAAATCCACCGCTGAATACGAAAAGAAGCACAAACTGGGCCGTGAATAATCTGCAAACTTGGTGGGAATGGCACAACCATGCTGTGGAAGACAAAGACGAGCTGTGTCCGGAGATCGTCCTTACAGCGAAATGCTCGGCAGAGGTAACTGAATAAGTGGCTGCCAGTTTACGTGATGGAGACTCGCAACAAAAACGGTGACCCCTACCCCCCAAAATCATTGTACTCGTTACTGACAGGGATATTAAGACGCATGAGAATGGAGAACCCTTCCTATCCAAATTTCTTGGAAAAAAACTCCGTCTTTTGTTGAATTTCCTCGTAGTCTGGACAACCGTTTTCGAAATTTGCGCGAGGAGGGTGTTGGATCAGATGCTAAACAAACGCCTACTATAACTGTAGAAGAAGAAGAAGATCAATTGTGGTCGAAGGGTGTGCTGGATAGTACAACACCGAAAGGTCTCTTGCGCGCGGTTTTCTTTTATAATGGAAAGAATTTCATCCTCCGTGGTGGACAGGAACACAGAAATCTACAGATTAGCCAACTTTGTAGGTTGTACCGCCCAGATCGATATATATACACCGAAAATAGCAGCAAAATCGTGCTGGAGGTCTGGCTCAACTTCGCCTAGAGCACAAGAGAGTTCCAATCTATTCTGTGCCCAGTGCTGGTGAAAGGTGTCATGTACATCTCCTCGACTTGTACCTCAGTAAACTTTCGGCTAATGCCAAAGAAAAAGATAACTTTTATTGCCAGCCCATGCAATCGCACGGCACAAATTGGTATTCGAGCATTCCATGTGGTAAGAATTATCTTTCAAAGATGGTACCTGAGATGTTTATAGAGGCTGACGTACAAGAGAGGAAGACGAATCATAGCTTGAGAGCTGCAGGAGTTAGTAGACTGTATGAAGCTGGAGTGGACGAGAAGATCATCCAGAGCTGCTCAGGTCATCGACGTTTGGAGTCGTTACGAATGTACGAGCGAGTTTCTCCTGAACAGGAGCAGGCAGTGTCTAATGTTTTGAGCAGGAGATACAAAACAGACTACCAGTATGAAGTCCAGCAATCAAAGCATCCCGAAGCAGCTCCTGGGTCAGTGGTACCAGTCAGTGGCAATACATCTTGGTGTTACAATCGCGTGTTTGCACCTTCGTCACAAGCAAGCCAACCATCCGGATTTCAATGCCATAATTGCACAGTTAATGTGTATCAAGCCCCAGTTAGCCAACCACAGAACTTTGGACCAACATGGAGTTGCCCTGATAGCTATGAGATCAGTGAGAAAGATGTGGACAGTTTCAACGAGTTCTAACTCTCATCATTCTAACTTACTATGCAACTTTAATGGCATTCTTCTGTACAAGTAACTTTTTTTGGCTTTAGTGGCCTCTGTATTTTAGTTTCTGCTGCCTCTGTATCTGGCTTTAGCGGCCTCAGTATCTATATATTTTGGCTTTAGTTGGCTCTCCTCTGTTCTGTAATGTGACACATGACCTTTTTGGCTATTATGAGAATGTTATTTTAGCTGCATTGAACAGTGGGGTTTCCCAGTAGCCTTGTTCCCAGGCCTTCCACACCTCCAGCTTTTGATCACTTCCAGTATGCAAAAACGGAGGGGGAAGGCCTGGGGAATCTTCTCACGTGATACGCGGCACAGCTGACGTCATGGATTCTAGACGCAATGGCTTATTTACATTCCCATCCACAGCTACAGAGAAGCTAGAAAACTGAAACAAGTTTCAGAGAAGAGGTAGGTCCTACCTGTAAAACATATCCAGGTTCGAAGCAAAACCACTGAGGGATAGCTGTGATACAAGGGGTGAAACTCCAAATAGTGCCGTCTTTTCGCTCCACGGGAAGATTGTGTCATAGCTGGGCATTTTCACGTTTGTCACTCGGCAGCCCTTTGGAGTCATGCCTTGTAGCCTGGGTATGCTTCATACGCTCGGTGTAGCTCTCAGTTGGCGCTTTTCCCATCTTCGTAGCTAGCGCAGAATGCAAGATGCGTCTCGTACATGTCTTTGACTGTTGATATGAGGCATGACGATGTATGACGGTCGTGCCGCGTATCCCGTAAGAAGATTCCCCAGGCCTTCCCCCTCCGTTTTTGCATACTGGAAGCGATCAAAAGCTGGAGGTGTGGAAGGCCTGGGAACGAGGCTAGCTTCCCAGGGCATGTATCAAACATCAAAGGAATATACATGCCCTGGTCCAGGGCATGTACATATCAAACATCAAAGGGAAATACATGGCCCCTGTTGCTGTAGCGTGTTTACAGTGACTACCAGCACGTTTGATACGCCCACACAACGTGAGATAATGACCGCTACTGTATCCAAATTGGATGATAATATTATTCGACGTGGATATATTGGTCCAGCAGGAAGTACATATATACATTAAGTATAGGTAACGGACACGCCTTCACATCAGCACCTGACCTGGCCCTAATACCCTAACCTATCGCCCTACTTCCTGCCGGACCAGTAACCACTACCCTAACCTAGTACCTAGCGCCCTACTTCCTGCCGGACCAGTAACCACTTCGATTGTATGCTCATCCAGATAAGGATGATTTGTAGGCGCACCACAAACTTTCCAGTTTTGGAACGTGCGACCACACCAGAGGTAAGTTAGTTAGCAGCATCCATGGGATGCCCATCACCAACTCACCAAACCACTTCTTGTTGGGTTCCACACGGGCCACGTCACCCGATTTCGCAGAACTCTGGAAAGGTGCCGGTTGAAGCACATGTCCTCTTCGATCTCTGAAGACAACAGGACAGCAGAGAGATGGCATCAACAGGAACACAGTTATCTCCTTCCAAGATCTGAATACCAATGATGCTTCAAAGTTGACTCAACGCATCAACTTCTGAACGGAAGGTCAAAATTGTGCGCATTGCTCAACAGGGCGGAAAGTAAACTAATGACCACTTTCTGGAGAATATCAGCAATCACACAGTGCATTACATGTCTGATCAATTTCTACTATGACTGATCAAGCTTGATGTCCTATTCCCAGCTCTGGCTCAAAAACTGAACATCTGAGACTCTCAGCACACACAACCTAGGATCAGGGATTGAGCTGCAGACAGCGTCTCCCATTAGTGACAGGCTGAGATTGATGCATTGAGTCCTAGACTAATTTCACTTCATAAGTAAACCATAGAGACGAAGACGTCCCATAGTTCGGGAACTGACCTCAACACCTTGCCGCCTTTTCTGTACATCTGCAGCCTCTTGATGGTGGCTTTGTCCCTCATGTGGGCACCAGTCCGCTCACGGGCTGAGTACATCAAAGAGAGCATTTGTGAATGTGACAAACATAAATGTGACTAACTAGTTTGTAGGTCACCTTTGAAATTTGACTACAATCGCGGTGGGGAAAAAAATAGTAATCTAATCAAACATTACAGCACTCGGGAAAGGCACACAAAGATTCCTACTATACCGCCAGGGTTTAATTTTGGGGGAGAGGGGGCACTTGCCCCCCCCCCCCCCCCCCCCCCCCTTGCCCCCCCTTGAGAGATACATGTACCCATGTATGCCCCATGTATGCAAGACAACTCATGCCTCCCCCCTTACTTCACCGAGCTACAATTTCACCCTCCCCCTTGAACAATTGTCTAAATGAAACACTTCATGATCACCACTGTACACCGATGCTTTTAAATGTGACATAATTGTACTGAAGCTAATCTTGGGTGGTGAAGTTACAGGCATGAGTTCTATGTCTTCTCATTGGCTCACTTCATGGCAGCATGTGATGTGCATGTGCAGCCTAGTAAAAGCATGGCAACAAGGCTAGCTACAAATACAAACTGTTAGAGTCAGCCGAAGTATCGTGAGGTTAGAGTTAGAGAACCGAGGCATTTCTGATGTGAGTTTGCCCTATCAGTTGCTCTACTAAGACTACGATCATCACTTCAAAATTGTCAGTTATACAAGATACAGTGCAATACATGTATATCACAGACCTTTCACACAGAGGCAAATATAACGGCTGGTCAATGGACAAAATCCAACCATATATGTCATGTGACCGACCACGTGGTATCTGACAAAATGACCGGTCAAAAGTGCCCAGCTGCTTGGGCGTCAAAGCGTTCGCCATGATGTTGATCTTGGCCCTGCCTACAAAACAGCCCCATCACCAAAGCCATTATACGGCAGAATCCCAAAGTCAGCAGTTCCTTCAAGTTCTCTCCAAGTTCTGAAGTTGTCAGATGGACAGCAGCACAGACAGCAGCACAGATGCAGGCAATGTTGAGCAGGAGCTGGTCATCCTCCTTCATGCAAGAAGACGATACAGCCGAAGAGATCAAGTCATATGCCAGGTTTTAATCCGCCTGCCAAAGCTGATGCCAGTGGCTGTCACAGTCTCTGTCAACCGTAGGGACAGCAGACATCCTTGACCAAGACAGTCCGTTGGGAGCCCAAGAGAAGCCAGTCTTGGTAGGTGGGGAACAGATGGGGCATCTGTGAATGTAGCACAGCAAAACGGTACGAGAGGGATCATGCGCATCCATGGCTTGTGTGGGCTTGGTGTTACGCCCATCGTCTAGAGCTAACATGTAGCCTGCAAATATGCTGCTCTCAGCAACAAGCTTTCAAAGAAATGCAATACCACCTCTATGAAAAGTCGCCAAAGAAGACTCGAAAGCTGGGAGAAATCATGGAAGACCTGAAGGAAGTATTTGAGCTTCCCAAGAGTGGCAACATCCCTGCTCGGCCTCTGAGCTCAAGGTGGATAACGCAAGGCACTTCAGCGTGTGGTCGATTTGCATGGAGCATACATCAGCCACTTAACCGCACTCACAGAAGACAGGTCACTGAAAGCGGAAGACGGGACTCGCTTCTAGGGACAACGTATGTACCTTTGGAAGTGGATGCAGTACAGAACCATAACAATGGAACCCTAACTTCTCCATCACAAAACTTTTCTCTACTTCAACAGCACAACTAATAATAGCCTAAAAGCATTACCCGAGCAAAAAACGACGTGGGAGAAACATAGGCGCTCGCGTTCGAAGCACGGGTAGTGGCGATTCACCACGAGAAACGCCGAGAAACCCCGGGGTAACGTGAAGGCTCGAGCTTCGGCAACATCCAAACGCGATATTCATGCACCACGATCGCATCGTGGGATGGGGGCGTGAAAGCTCAGCTCGAGCTCCGGAGTGCGTACCGCGGTACACGGTAGCTATGCCGCGTTACACTCGTGAGCGATGGTCGACAGCAGCTGACTTGGCCATGCATTAACACAAGTTTCTCCAAGAAACGAATAGCGAAGAGTCTTGATGGTCATCACAGGTGTTACAGGTTTTCCTGTTTGTAGATCATGTCCAGGCTCGTGCAGGGAAGAAGACAGATTTCTTGTTCACGAAGGAGGAGAATAAGATCTAGTATCCAAACTAAATGTCAGAGTCCGATACGCCCGGAGAATGTACAAACATGGTACAGCTGAGGACTAACGTTCAAAGTACTACCTGTTCACTGTTGCTCGTTACTTAGTGATCACACATTCTTTTGGGCCCTTGCAGTACGAAAGTGTATTACTATGTGTTGACCTTTGGACATTTTTGTATTATGGTGGTGTTTTCTAGGTTGTTGGCTTTTTGTGCTGCTGTTACATGTACTGTTATTGACATCGGACATTTTGTGTTCTTGCATTAATGATCTGTAAGAAGACATGGTGAAATTAAATGTTTGCTTTAAACTATCGAGATCAACCCACTTTCGTTTAGCAGCGTCAGCGGAAATGCCCGGGTGCCCGCGGGTGTGCCGTGGTACGCGGTACGATCGTACCGCGATAGCTACGTCTGCCAGAATCGTGCGGTCCCGCCCTGTATCGCGCAATGGGCGATATACAGTACAGATCACATGTAAGGTAACACACGCGAGCGTTTGACTCGCGAGTTAGCAGGCGCGCACACGCGAGTACTCGCTCCGCCCGCAGTTTTCACTCGCGAGTGACAAGCTCCGCCCTCGCGTGTAACACGAGTACTCGAGTTCAAGGTTCGAGTGCACGGTCGAGTATACGCGATAAACCACGTGCAAGCTACAGCCAGGTCATGGAAAAGAAGCCAGTGCCGAAGGAACGAAGAAGCCAGAAATACATGTAGTCGCGAGAGACTGAAGAAAAACAAGACGAGGAGTAACTGCGCGATGATGGAGGCAGGAGAAAGGAGACAAACTGTGCCAGAAGAGCAACAAGTATAAAAAAGGCAAGAGCAGTAGAATGGGATAGCATGGGCGACTGCAAGGGTGAAGGACTGGATCCTGTCGTGCACTCCAGTGCCCCACGCTCTCCCGTTCGTTCTGCTGCTGTTGATCTCCTTGCGTTTGTACTCACTGTTACAAAGTTCCCCGCTGCTACTCTTCGGCCTCCACTGGATCGGTCTTCACAGCTACCTCTGGAAACGGACTGTCTTGGAAGTTCAGACTGATGTAGTCTTGTTTATTTCTTTGTCTTTGTACAATGTACAAGTGCTTATTTTGTTCTTTGTGCGATCCAGTACTCTCGTGCGCACTCGCTCGCAATAATCACTCGCGAGTCCTCGCGGCAGCACACGCGAGTCCTCGCGAGTTAACTACTTGTCACTCGCGAGTAAACCCCACGCTACACGCGCGAATTTGTTACCTTACGTGTGATCTGTACTGTAGCTTGTGCTTATCGCGATACCCCCAAGGCTGTATCGAGCGATACTTCCGCGTTATAGCAGCGATTACCGCCGTGCAGTTTTGCTTGGGTCTAAGCAGTCACACACTAACACACACTAGCAGCAGCTGTTGCACATCTACCACACTACATAGGGCTCCTATTATGTCTTCATTACTTATACAGCTGACCAGTGTATTCTTGGAAATCCTTGTGATCCACCAGCCAGGAAAGTAATATTGCCTGGAAGGTCACAGGCTGAATTGAGATCAAGGGAGTCCATCTGCAAAACACCTCGAAAACTTGCTCTCTCTCTCTCTTGCCATGGCTGTTTACGAAAGAACAACTTGGTACGGGAATCTGCACCCCCCAGGTACTGCTACGTACATTAGCATTCACACATTAGCACAATCTGAGAATGGAGGCTACCCACATAGTAGATGTTCATCATCTTAAGAGTGCTTAAGATGTAACTATTGGTGTTTGCAGGTACGTACACAAGATCAGCTCTGTGATTCACCAGAACATATGAGAGTGAGGGATGTGAAGGATGGTATGTCAACTATAAGGTTCAGACGCTACGTATACAGCAAGTGATGCAACAAAAAGATGACCTTGTGAGTTAGAAGTGACGACCTTGAAGAACTAATAGGTCTGCTGCTAGTTCTAGCTTCGACCACTAAGGAGGACTATCGTACAAAGGATATGTCTTCATACACATTTGAGGTCGTAGGCAGTGTGCACAGGTTTCTGGCAATCCTGAAAATCCACCAGGATGACAAAAAGAAGCTCAGCAGCAGGAAGTGTGCTATCCATGGCACTGGATTGAGTCGAAACGCCATCCTTCGACTCACTATGAAGTCAACAAGGTGCAGCGAATGACATCATTTGCCGACGTTGCTGCAACTTGCCGTCGGCTTCTGTTCATCCACTTCGGTGATGGGACGATAAGCAGATGCCACTGATCCCACGTTACAACTCGCAGAAGTATCGAGACTGGAAGACTGACTGCATGACATATCTATCCAGCCCAACCACGGGAAGGGGATGCCTCGAGTTGCACAGCCTTTATTGAGACAGCATTGCAGATAGATACAATATGAGCTTCTTACTCTCCATCCTACAGCTGTGCATGGTGTGGCTCAGACCAGTGTCACATTGCTAGCCCACACTGATGCTCCTCCATACAATGTACATTGTACATCACTGATGCTCCTCCATACAACTTACATCACTGATGCTCCTCCATACAACTTACATCACTGATGCTCCTCCATACAACTTACATCACTGATGCTCCTCCATACAACTTACATCACTGATGCGTCGGTTTGTCTGCATTCGTTAGGTGGACGACTCTCAGTTTACAACCGCTGGACCAGACTGCTGGAATTTGTGATGAGAAAAATGATTCCCAGGAAGTCTATTATTCTGGGGAGAATGGTAAGGCTTGTGCATTATCTCATGGACTGAATGAACGCTTCACCTTCCAATTCTTTCATGTAGGAGAGGTCATCCTTTCCGCAACCAGGAAAGGATACGATGTGTTTGGCTTAATTGGTTGCTACCCAGTCACTGCTAGAGAGCACTACATCCATGCTGGACGTTGAAGACGAGACACAGCTTTTCAGTGACTCTGAACCCTGCACTAGCAAGCGTGGGTTGGGTGATGATGCTGAACCCTCTCCTTCTCCGAAGAGGACAACCAGGAGCAGTGGGAAGCAGCTCCCAAGCTGGAGTAAGACTATCAATCCTCAAAACCTACTAGGTGTACTATTTGGAGATTGACAGACTGCTACATCTCATGACTGATTCCCGTATGTGTACTGAGCTGGTTAAACAACAGTAGGTAGTTATATAGTATCAACCCAATAAATCAGATCACCGGCCCCTCACAATTTTGGGGGTGGACTCTATTTAGATTTATGAACAAGTGCCATTCGTGGGATATGTGAAACGAAGAGCCAGTACGAAGGCCAAAGAGAACACAGATGACTTTGAGGCTGTGAAGGCTCAGGTATAGTTTGACATTAAAGCAGTTGTGGAGATGGAAGAGATCCCGTACAACCTCATCGTCAACTGGGGCCAGACCAGTATGTTCATCATCCCTGTTGGATCATGGCACATGGAGAAGAAAGGAGGAAAATGAGTGGACATTACAGCAGGGGACGACAAAAGACAGATCACAGTGGTGCTTGCTGGTTCTCTCATAGCCACCAGGCAAATGAAGAAACGATGGATGATAGCATGTGTGGAGAAGATTTTGGTTGCTCACACTTCCAACAAGAGGAATGCTAAGAACTCCCACAAGACTACCTGCACTTGTAATTTATGTTTATGAACAACTTTCGGGTCAAAGACAGATGTGTTTGTTAAGAAAACCACCTAATATGTCAAGTCATGATCCCTGCCAATTGCACTGATCGATTACAGCCCCTCGATGTCAGCAGGTATGATGAGTCATGATCGATTACAGCCCCTCAATGTCAGTGTAGATAGAGGTACATGTATGACGAGTCATGATCCCTGTTCAAACGTACATGCTACTCACACATGCTGTTCGTACATCGAACTGCAAGTGACAAAAGCTGGGCGTGGAGGCCTGGGAAGGAGGCTACTGCTCATACCTGGTGCTCACACACCAACCTGGCATGGGAGTATACCGACCTCTCCTGAGCAGCTGAATACAGAAAGTGGGGTGCCACCATAACTTGAAGAACTGGTCTGCAGTCAACACAGAGTTGTACTCATGGCTTTCATCGGCCAAGCAACCATGGTTAACTGGTGCCCACTGTGTCAGGTTGAGGGACGACATCACACATACGACTGCCCCAACTTCAACCTAGCGGTTGCCCCCTCTCCAAGCCGCAAGCAATACCAGCTCTCAGCCCACAATCCACCTACCCATCCCACAGAGCTCACCCAGTTTCTCACGACCCCCACCACCCAAGAGACCAGTTTCTCACGACCCTCACCACCCAAGAGACCAGTTTCTCACGACCCCCACCACCCAAGAGACCCGAACTGGAGTACTGCATCCTGTACAATGGTGCCTGCCCCTATGGGACCTCGTGTCTGTACAAGTACAAATGTAAGGCTCCAACGAATAGTGCTTTTCTGTATTCAAACATTCCTTGGTTACCTGCTATTCCAATATTCAGCTTTCATTCTTGGTGGCTGGGTTTAATTATTTGTTGTCTGAGGTGGGTTTAGGTAGGTATTTGATTGTTTCAAGGCTCACCACTCTCTTTGAAGGGGTCTTCAGCAGCCACATTACACACAGCAGCCATTCATGTAGCAGACAAAAGGCAGACACTTGACTATTCGTTGGAGCATTATGTACAAGCACTAGCCTCGTTCCCAGGCCTACCCCGTTTTTTCTGTTCTTCGGTTTCTGTTGACCCTATTACACGAATGCGGAAGGGCGGCGAAAAACACGGAAGGCCTGGTACGATTCATCACGTGAGTGACGTCAGGTGGACGGGGCCTGTAGTCGTTTCAGCAGATCCGGAAGGCTGTTCATCATCCAGTCGGCTCGGTTCGAATGCTCCGCGGCTAGTCGGGACTCGCAGACAATGTACACAACTTCTTGGGCGCTTTTTAAACTTATTTGCGGTTGGGCCATACCCGGCCCCAACCGCGAGCCGACTGGATGATGAACAGCCTTCCGGATCTGCTGAAACGACTACGGGCCCCGCCCCCCCTATGTCCACCCTTGCATCCACCTGACGTCACTCACGTGATGAATAATACCAGGCCTTCCGTGTTTTTCGCCGCCCTTCTGCATCCGTGTATTATTGTCAACGGAAACCAAAGAACAGAAAAAACGGGGTAGGCCTGGGAACGAGGCTATACAAGCACCATGTACAAGCACTGTTGCTCCAACTGCGGGAAGGACTTTCATCCAGTGTCAGCCTGCCCTACCAGAATGGCACTTTGTGCGTGACGGGCCACTTTAGTGGCCCAACTAATTTGCACACACAACATGGAAGGCCACTATAGTTGCCCCATGGAAACAACGCGCTTTCACGGTGACACAACTTCAGCTTAACAGGACTTGAGGGTAAGTTACTGCCAAGTCAGTAGTAATAAGTTTAGGTCACACCTTCGTCCACTTACATCACCATTCAGAAAAGGCAGGAAGGGGCGGTACAACATGTAGTTCGCGAGTAGCCATGAAGATCACAAGGGCGGTCTATTACGGAGCTCTCTCTCGACCACAGGCACAAGTTTGTACCTACATGTAAGGCAGGAGTTCTACATATCTTCAAATAACTTGGAAATAGGCTGACTTTGTCAGAGCTGCAGGTATTATGAAGAATGAACCATTTCAAACCGCTAGAAAGCGACGATGTATACCCACAGAGAATGGTAGACCCACAGAGAATGGTAGTCCCACAGAGAATGGTAGTCTCGGTACCAGACTGTTTGCACCAGGCAGTGATCAGCAATTCAGATAAGCTAGTCCAGCCTAGCTACATGATATCTAGACAAATCAAGCCACTGGCACTGCCCAGTGTTTCTACATGTACATGTAGCACCTTTGAATAGCAAAAATAGCAAATATTCAAGTTTTAATTATTGCCCACAAAGATTCTGACCACTGGTGATGCTAACATGCTGAAACACATTCAGTTGTGAGTGCTGTAATACTTTTTTGTGCCTCCTTTTGGCCATCTGTCAACTGAGCATGACTGTCACGTGGTATGTGTGTTAATTGGAACACAATCTGTCTGTACTACAGTTGCTGAGTCAGCAACTATCGCTGTCGCGAGTAAGCGTCCAGGTTCGTCGACCTTTATCTCCGGTTACAAGTAAGCTACAGACCAGAGACAAACACCAGCGTATAGTTAAGGCCTTCCAATAAGGCATATTTAAAAATCAGCCAAACCTTTCGAGGGATGTGCAAGTTCCAAGAGCTTTTGCTTGGTGGGCGGGGTTTCGGCAGCAATCGATTGCGTTGCTGCTGTATCTCCGGTTCTGCAAAAGCTGTGGACATCGAACAAAGACCAGCAGGGAGAGAGATCCAGGGCCTAAAACATAACCCAGGTAGAACAGCGTCGGACATAGACTGCATCCGCTATAAGTATTAAACGTCGCTTTTATACTGTAAACATGGGGTGTACAAATGCTGACATAGGTTTTCTGAGCCATTTCACACCGTAGAACGATCATTGTACGTAAACAGAATGTAAACGTTTTATTGACCGCTACTGTAACTTGCACTACTAGTGAGTACAATTGTCAACGTTCTGTCAATCATACATGTGCGAAGATGGTTTATATACGTAGCACCTACAAACTCCAGTGCTACTACAGTAGGCGACACGGAAAAGTTCCCGTTCCGTTTGCGTTGCAAGGCCGTGCAACGCTATTAACCGTTTCCGTTCCGTTCCGTTTCCGTTCCGTTACGTACCGTGCAAATTGCATTAACCGTGTGCACGTGCGTTTAAACGGTAAAATACCGTTCCGTTTTTGTCGCTGTTGTATAAGCTTTTGTGCAGGAAATATAACACGGAGCGAACGACCAGGACATAGAGCGATATCGAGCGAACATCGAACGAGCTATGCGTACATGTGTACTTGAATCGGGACCGTAGAACGTCGAGCAATCATCATGACATCGAACTCAGTATCGCATGCGGGACACAACAACGACAATCATCGGGCTGTTTGCGAACTCTTCATTCAGTACACTCAATAGAGGCAAACCAAAGAGCAACACTTCTGTGAAGCACACTGAGTAGAGGGAAACAAAGCGAAGGGTAACGCTTCTGCGAAGAAACGTGCTCGCAGTTTTTGGACGGTATGACGTCAGCTAAATAAAACGGCACGGGTACGAAACGGAACGGAACGGAACGTACCGTTGTATCACCGTTTGGGTATCGTTGAACGGAAACGCTAGCACGGTTGCACGCAAACGGAACGGGAACTTTTCCATGTCTCCTACTGTACTACTACTACTTCCAGGCACCAACGATTTGCTGCTTGCACTGCAATCGACAAATGCTGGGGTGAGATGCGACAAACGCTGGGGTGAGATGCGACAAATGCTGGGGTGAGATGCGACAAACGCTGGGGTGAGATGCGACAAATGCTGGGGCGAGATGCAACAAATGCTGGGACGAGAAGGCCTGGGTACAAGGCTACTACTGATGCCTGCAGTGTTTACCAACTTTTCTTGCAAAGAGCCTTCATTTTCTCTCTCAGAGTCGTCATGGTACTCGGTAGATTTGGTAGACAGATTGTTGAGTAGATTGCACCCAATGTCAGAACTGTTTGTTCATCGGACGACAATAGTGACATACTGCAAATACAAAAAAAATCGTGCTGTTTCCATTTTACATGTACTTCCGTTTAGGTGTTATTGTATTACACTTCGCGAGCGATCAAAATGTACGGAGCATTCCGTATTATGATCGTACTACAAAAACAGAAAGTCATTTTACTGACTGTAATCTGTGGCCATTCCGCAGTTTGTTCTGTGTTTTACAGTAGGCCCTATGGTATAGGTCTGCAGACTCATGTCAGTAGAAGTGCACATATTCACCAGCCATTGCAGGGGCGATTCTACATCTTACACTAGTGTAGAACATCCGGGGGGACGCTTCACATGGGGGGACATCTTCCCAACTGCAGCCCACATTTCACCCTTCGGAGCTCTACTCTACATGACTAATTCAGACTGGTCTCCCAAGGGCATATTAACCATAGTCACAACTGCAGCTGAGCATCTTGACCCCGTATACCAAGGAAGGGGTGGTGTTGCTACGCATTCTTCCGTACATTATCGGGTCAAGGGTAAAATGCGGGATCAAGTAGAGTAAGTGCGGGGGTGTCCAGACGGTGAAGGGGTATCCCGGACACGCCGCTAATTCTTTGGTCCGGACGCTCCGCGAAGAAATTTGTGGATGTCTGGATAACTCCCCCCGTCCGGACACCCCTGCACTAGTTGACGGACTCAGCAAACTTGTATACTTGAAGCCCACACAGGCCCAATAGGCCCTGAGGGCTGTCAACTCCACTTGACCCAAAATGTGCACATGGTCAAATGGTAGTCTAGCAGGCTAGCCCCTCAAATTTTCCCCAGCACGGATCAACTCACGTGACCGCACCGGGAAAAGAAGGGTCTAGAAACTTGGACCATGCACTTTGCTTGAGCTATACTCGAACTCCGGTAGAGCCAATCAGATTGCAGCTGTCATGTGTGATCTTTCAAATCGCTCGGTACAAGCGTTGAGGACTATGGGTGTCACACCATGGACAATATCTATAGTGACACCCCATAGTCTCCATGCTCTAAATTTTCCCGATCCAACATTAAAATCTTGCGATCTACACAGGATGGCAAAAACGGCCCCCTCGTTGGCAAACTAAATTATGCTGGCCCCGGCCCTAACACTACCCTTGTAAGGTAAGGCGGGGCTATTCCGACGGCGGGGTAATTCCGATAGTTGGCTACCTTTGTTACCAGACAAAGTTTGGTAATTCTTCTGTGGTACCGCAGGGTAGGTTGAGTATCAGCCTACCCTGCGGTACCACAGAAGAATTACCAAACTTTGCCTGGTAACAAAGGCAGCCAACTATCGAAATTACCCCGCCGTCGGAATAGCCCCCCCGCCTTACCTTACTTGACCCCACAGGTTAATACCTGGATTTGTACTGCTGGTAGCCTTCTTCTTGGCAGTCTTTCCCATGTTTAAACTTGAGGAGGAATCTGGAGACGCTTGGTTGGTTGACAAACAGTTCAGTTTCGGCCACGAGGTGGATTCATTCAGTCTCGTTCCCAGACTATATCCTAATATAATCTGGGAACGAGACCAACTCCATTACGCGAATACCACAAAATTTCGAATCGTTTTCATGCAAACATGCATGTTTGTTGGCTGTACATTTATTATCAGAGTTACCCATAGAATAATTATATTGCAAATTTGCAATATTCATTATAGAGGATAGATTCCTATGAAGTACAAAACCCATAATTAGCAACGGCTCCTTGTTGCTGAAACAATAACCCCAGCCCCCCCCCCCCCCACACACACACACACCCAGGTTCCCCCACCCATGCTCCCTTACGGTATCTCATTCTCTACTTTTTGCATGTAATTAACTCTTCCATATAATTATGGAGCTAGATTCTACTACCTGACTCATTACTTCTGCACCCTGGTTTGGTACTTTCGCGTTGGTTTTTAGAGTCTTGTTGGACATGAAAACTCTCAAAGATAACCGGTATGTTGTCATAAAGGCTTATAAGTGTAGCTACCGTTTCTGAGATTTGGAGAGATTTTTTAGCACATGTGCGTGTCTGTCGTATCCCTACATAATATATAATATATAGAGTCTACCGACTCTATGATAGACAACACATGCAGGCTGTAGGCCCTCCAGGCAGTTGAGCTACATATTATGTATACAGTTGATGCTCTGTACTACAGAACTCTTTATAAAGCTGCATGAACAACAGGATTCAGATATCATAGACTCGGTAGAGTCTATATGTAGGGATACGACGTACACGCAATACATGCCAATACAAAAAAATCTCTCCAAATCTCAGAAACGGTACACTTATAAGCCTTTATAACCACATACCGTTCATCTTCGAGTGTTTTCATGACCAACAAGACTCCTCGCGTCGCGAAAGTACCACACCAGGTACTCGCAAAACGGGCAAATTGTTTTTCTTTCTTCTTTCTTTCTTTCTTTCTTCTTTCTTCTTTCTTCTTTCAGACGGGCTAGCTCAACGTCGCCTCAATCCCTCATGATGGTTTTCGCACGAAACAGCAGCATTTTACACCGAGCAGTGCACCAGCCCATCGCTTTTTGGCAACCTCCATGTCTTCACCAGGCGGCTGCCCACTCAATAACTATGGCTTCATTTGTCACGCCATTTTCATGTTTGTACGCATGCGCACTTAAACGATCACTTAGCAACGATACGTAATTATTATTCAAGATCGCTGAATTAGAAGTGCCTTGCGCTGTTGTGTTACCGTAAGAACTAGACTGAGGTAAATTCTCTGTGCTATATATGTTATTAGACTATGTTCTGTGAGAGGGGTGAATGCCTATCTAAAGACTCAACAATGTGTCGCTACTACTATCTGGTATAGCTATTCTATACTTAGCAGCTCAGGGGGCACTGGCTTAGTATCCATCCAGAAAAGGGTTGGCTTTTGAGATGCTTGGGTCTGATTCTTCAGCCATTGCTGGCAGTGTAAATGCCAGAGTCCAGTATGCATGCGCCTGCTGCTAAAAAAAATAAGTAATAAAAAACACAGGATGTAGGGATACCAGAACCGCAAAAAGTAAGGAAACAAGGTAGGGATGATCACACAAAACAGTGAAGTATACAATCCCCCTACATATCTTTTTTCATTATACACGTATTATGGAAAAAGATCTCTGTAGGGGGGTTGTATACTTCACTGTTTTGTGTGATCATCCCTACCTTGTTTCCTTACTTTTTGCGGTTCTGGTATCCCTACATCCTGTTACATTTTAAATGTTTTTTATTACTTGTTATTATGTATTGCAGCTGAAATTTCT